>CAJQZN010021890.1:0-12234 GCA_907164685.1 Colias eurytheme
TTCTCAATGAAGTAAGCTTCAAATTACGGTCAAGTGTTTAATAATATGATTTCTCTATATTTATGTAAACAAAATGAAGGCTTCATTCCACGGCGCAATTGCCGTCTTTATAGAAGTAGCTTAGTTATATGAACCTACGTTATTTTAAGTCACGATCCAAAGACCAAAAAGTACCTATTAAATGTATGAAAAGAAACACTGCATCATATTTATGCAACGTTTCATTTTTAGAACATTTTACATAGAAATTGAATGTCAACACTTATTGCGGTAAGTGGACAGAGAGCTATACAAAATACATACATATATGAAAATGTTCATTATGAAAGACATTTTAAAGTTAAACTGTATGTACACAGTGCGACCCTACAAAGGCAGCTTCTTCTCACTGTGATATAAAAAGTTAGAGTCGTAAAGTTTACGACTTCCAATCAAACAAAACGCTACTGTTACGACTTACGTGTTTATAGTGGAAAGTTCTAGCTCAGGTTCTAGTATCCACACTTTTAATATTTACAATACAATATGAGAGTTTATTCAATAGGTACTTATTTCATCAAGATAATAGCTAATGATAATAATATAATTTGCAAATACCTTATACTTGAACTCATGGAGAGCAGGTACCTTATATTAAAGGTACCTATTGACGTGTTATTTTGATTTATGTTATGACTCTGTATGATTTAGTACAGACATTTAATACAGACTAGGTAGTTGTCGTGAGTTGTCGTCCACCATAGAAATCTAAATAACATGTGTCTTGTTATTTAGATTTCTATGTCGTCCACAGTCCACACCTTCAGCCCTAAAGTTTGTTACTTTTAGTTTTGATTCTCTTATTTTGCTATAGTAGATACTTTATATCTCTGTATAGATATGTTCCTAGAAATGAGTCAATTTATTTCTCCTGGAAAGCTATTAAAAACTTTTTTTTCTAAGTCCAAATAGATGCAAGTAGTGTGGCGAGTATCCGAACGTTTTTCTATACTGCATCCGGCGGTCCCGAGTGCGTGTTGACAGACAAATGCGCGGCAGGAAGATGGCGTCGTTAGCGCTGTCGTCGCTTCCACTATAAACGTAAATAAAGCGCGCCAAGAGTTTTCTCCGTTCGGAAATGCAGTAGGAGCAATAAACTTTTATAAAAATATTTATCGGCCTTTTTTCATAGTTTAGTCTTATAGCGCAAGTTTAATGTATGGAGATTGGAGAGTTCTTCAGGTGATTAAAATTTTGACCTACCGTTAACCGTACCTACCTATAGGTAGATATTATGTATTATAATTATCAACTTTCTATACGTAGGTAGGTAATTACATCACGTTATCTAGGTATTAATTTATCGACACCTATCTCGGGTTCAATTATTAAGTAGGTACCTAGGTATTTAAGTTTAAGGTTTTACATGAAGTAATCAGAAACATTTTTTATAATTACAAAATTCATCCTTTGACCAATTCCTTAAAATACATAGTAGGTAGATCCGGTTCTATGAAAAGTAGAAACGAAATGAATATGAAAACAATATTATTGGATTCAAAAACGGGAGAATGAAGATTTTTCCTAGATAATATTAATATTTCTTTTGTTGAATTGTATCTATTGTTTTTAATTTCTAATTAATTGCCGATTGGAAATGTCGGCCAGATAGGTACTAGGTAGGTAGGTATTTTATATCGATGACAGTGATAAAAATTAACGATAAGTATACAATTAAATAAAAAGACGACTCAAAATTTGAATCTATCTACATTTAGAAGCCTTGTAATTATTTTAAAACGTTTCTAACTAAACTTCCTACATACCAATAAACCTTGTTTTTATTTCGTTGCAGCATCCCAGACGCATGGGCGGTTCTGAAGTAGCACCGCCCAATCTATTTTTAACTCGCTCCCACATCTAAATTTGCAATGGGTGTGAATGAGATAGCACGATCACGCCTACTTTGTCAAATTTCAAATTTGTAGTGAATTGCCTTTAATTTAAAGATATTTTATAAATTATATTAATGTTTGTTTTCATTGGTAACAAATTTATAACACTTAAACCTGCGTGTATGTAATTTATAACATTTAATATTACAATAAATTTACCTGTTTTATTATTTAGTATCGGCGATAAAGACGGAATAATAAAAATAAATTGGCTAGGTGAGTGAGTAAAAGAATGTTTTCTATTTTACACGAATTAAACATCGTGTCCCAATGTGGGACGAAGGTATAATATTTGAAGATAAATATATGTTTAAGAGCATGTGCTGTTTTGTTAATTAATATTGTATTTCAATTGTTCGAATATATTATTTTCAGTACCGGTAAAACCTGCTAGCTTTGCCAACGGTTGCAGACTTTGCCATAGCCAACTTCTGAGGGAAAAAGTGTAGTCACATCTTAATATCAGTTTTTTGTCATTTATGCATGCCTGTATAGTAAAATTTATGAGTTAAATGGCAACACCGAATGAGATGTGGCAACCCAGCTTGTTTTTGAGATGTCTTTTTCGGCGGTTACTTTTTTCGAATGTTGGCGGTATGAAACTTAGTGCTCCGGAACTTTTACAAAAACAAACGGGAAAAGCATTGCCTACGTAAGTATTTTTTTGATATTATGTTAACATAATGTTCTTTAGCTAAATAAAAGCTGATTTACTGTGCTACAAGCTACCTTTACTTCGCAATTGGTATTGGTAAATTCAACAACCCCAATCACAACGTCTGTGATGGTGACTTTGCCATGTTTTGTTGGAGGTTAGGGCTGCCACAAAATTTCTGATGAATATTTTAATTAAATTGTCATTGTAAGTACCTACTGACTGGTGAAAAAAAAATATAAATAGTTAGGTAGCCAGGTATGAATTACACAGTGCATGTGCTTAAATGAAGGTTGTTTTACAAAAGGTATTTATTTATTTAATTATTTATTGCACACACATAAGAAATAGAGACACATAAAGTACAGCCAACAGGAAATAATGTGTACAAACGGACTTTAAAACTTGATTGGATTGGTTCCTATCAAGTTTAAAATAACAACAATTTTTATATTCAATCAAGATCATATAAATAAGAATTTGTCATTGTTTAAATCTTTTAGGAATGTCGTGTAATGTGTGATATTAAAAAAAAAGTTAGTTAGTTTAATGAATACTATTTTTTTTTGTTTATTATGTAAAACAATTCAAAGTTAAGAAACTAACTAGAAGTAATTGATGTTTTTTTTTTACTTTTACTAAATTGTTCCTACTACGAAAACATTTTTATTTGACAACCCTAACCCTAACTTCTTCTTATATAGGAAATATTTTGGAAAGGTTGGTGAATTTGCCACCTTCTTAGAGAGTTAAATTACCAGTGCTAAATAATATAAAGTTTTTACTTTATTTTACGGGATATAGGAAGAGGGCAAATATATTACTTTTTAACCTCATAAACTCCAAAAATTTCATTTTTTCTTTCATATGGCAAATTTACCAGAAGTGACAGCTAACTTTGCCATAATTGTTTTTATGCTTAAAATATTATAATTTACAAAAATGAAATAGATATTTAGTAATAATGTAAATTTTCATGAAATTTACTACGTCTAGGTGCAGGTTACTCATTACGTTTTCATACAATTATATTTTTTTAAAGCAAATCAAACTTTTTGACACATGAAAAAGTGGCAAAGTAAGCAGGTTTCACGGTACCTACCAATCACCCTAGAACTCAATACCTACCTTATTTAGGTTTTTGCCATTAT
Organism: Colias eurytheme; assembly: GCA_907164685.1. Classification (NCBI taxonomy): domain Eukaryota; kingdom Metazoa; phylum Arthropoda; class Insecta; order Lepidoptera; family Pieridae; genus Colias; species Colias eurytheme. The sequence continues at coordinate 3,741 of CAJQZN010021890.1, forward strand.
TTAAATTTTGTTAATAAATTTAAATTTATGGACGCCTCAGAAATGTTGTAGACCTACATTTTATAAGTTAAATGTTACATATTCTATTAAATAACTTAAAGATTATTTCCTTAATCGTCACCAAATTTAGCCTATAAAGTGAGGTGACTTTGAAAACAATAATATACAGGTAAGTACATTATCCTTCCTATCTGCCCAAGGATCCTAATTCCATTAGTAACACAAGTAGGTACATTATCTGATGTTTGTTTGTTACAGAAGGTCTTCAGAAAACTATGACCAGTTTCAACCAGATTTGTTTACGATTGACCATAAATACACTTCGTTGTTACTGAGTGCTGACGGACAGAACAGGTGAATTGTTGATACGATTTTATTTACGGGGCCTGCTGTGTGTACAGTGCTGTAGCGAACCTTATTGGGGCCCCGTATAAGTTAAGACGTTAGTTTCGCTACCTTATTGGGGCCCCGTATAAGTTAAGACGTTAGTTTTCGTTTTTAACACGATTTTATTAGCTTGTATGTTAACGTGTATGTAAGCGACTTTTTAAGACTCGATTTTCGGACAGATTGACAAACTTTGAACACTTTTTGACCAATGAGCCACTGACCAATACAATACAATGATCTCATGAATTTAAGCGTGTTTTTTCATGTTTTTAACTTTATATAACCTATTGAACCAAATTTTTATGATGAACGCAAGTTAAGGGGCCCCCTTATGATAGGAGCCCCGTATAATTGATACGGCTGATATAGAGGTAGTTACGCCCCTGTACGTGAAGGAAAATAGTTTAGGATGTTATGGAATCTTAGAGATTAAATTAATACGCAGTAGGTCGGCTTGACGAACGTATATTTTTACCATCTGACCATTTTTATTCAACCGATTGCTCTTTTTGCGATGTTATTATGGTACAGGTACAATTAGCAAATGTTTTAGTGTTATCAAGATGTCTTTGTCCAATAGGTATAATAAGTATTAATGTGTGTTAAATTGTAATATGTAATGTACCTACTTACATGTATTGGAACACAGATGAGAATCATTAGCATGTTATGGTCGAATTCCTACGACCACGCCTATTATATTGTATTAATAGTATTAATACAAGCTGTTGTTTTTTTATGTTTGGGTGCTATTTTTGATTAAAATGTAGCCTCTATGTTCTATTGAGCTATATAGGCCAAGAGCCAACGTATAGGTACGTAGAGCTTACCTATTGCATGTTCTTTCTAGAAGGTCTCTGACTTAATACACTCATAATATTTATTTATAGGTTTATCATATGCACCTAAACCTATCTTACGAAATAATTTTTCTTATATATTACTTGGTACTTGGCAGAAATTTACGAATAGATACCTATCAAGAGCACACTGCTCTACATTAATCGTATTTTTAAAAAACCGTAGTAAAACCCACCGACAGACTTCACTTTTGTTAACTTACACGGTGAACATTTTATTTGTTACCTAGACTATTTTTAACCGACTTCAAAAAAAAAGGAGGAGGTTATCAATTCGTCCGGTATGTTTTTTTATGTAGATATGTACACCGATTACTCCGAGGTTTCTGAACCGATTCTTTTTTTGTTTGATGCGGAATGGTGTCGAATAGGCCCAGTAGTTTTTATTTTATGAGCATTTTTGGTCTTATCTCGATGACTTAATTGAAATGTAGCAAGTAACTTTGATTCACTAAAAAGTATTAGGTAAATAAAAATAACTACATTAAAAACAACCGTTGGTCGGTTGTTTTTAATGTACCTACCTAATGTTAACTTTAGTCAGCTTGGACAGGTCCCTCTTATCTTATGTTTCATACCTATCACGAGGATTACATACCTAGGTACCTAATGCTATTTCGACTTAGGTAATTAGCAATTTAGATACCTACTTAAAAAAATCAAACAGTCTTCAATTAATTAGGTATCTCAAATTTTTGGTCATATTACGGTGATAATAGTTCATTAGATAAGTATTATAACTTTACGTGTAGATAAGAACTACTTATTACAACCTACCCTCACTAGGAATAAGTAGATAAAATATTTATAGAGCTTCTTTTTTTCTTAGGTGCCCTTTGTTATCCTTATTATTCGAAATTTTAACTTTTAAAATCATTATAACCTAATATATCAGAGGATAATTTATTAAATTACGGTTATTTATTTATTTATTTGGCTATACAATACATATAATATACAATAGGTATAATTGTTTCTATGAAACTCGACTCTCCTGGAACCTATTATTTAATTTGTACATATGTAACTATAAATAATAAAGAAAATAACAAAATTAACACGCAACATTACCCATATCAAAACTATCCCATATAAAACAAACGAATACCAAAGCCTAACCGATAAATCTCACTCAATACATAACAAGACGTATCGTTGGGCGTTGGGCGGGCGCAAGGCGGCGCGCGCTACACCGGCCGACGACAGAAGCGGTCGCCTCGCGCCACGGTATGCGCGCGCTCCCGAGAACACAAAACTGATTTATAGTGTCCCGTTGAAAAAATAATCGGCCAAGTGATGTGATGGAGGGCCAGGAGTGGAGAGACGAGTGGCATCAACCTCGCCAGCTGGACGGTCAGAATTTATTTGGCTTTACTTAGATTGTAGATGTAGACGTTTTTATTGGGAACGCTGATACTTGGGTAGTTTTTCAGTCAAGTTGTTGGGAGTATTTGCATGCCGCGGAAAGTTGAATATCCTATCGTTTTCAGTCTAATCTAAATTTAATCTTAAAAATTGTTCGGATTCTTTAAGCTGAACAAAACTACCTACTTGGAGTTGAGTAGTTTTTCAGTCCTAAAGTTGTTCATGTCTGTCAATTTTTTTAATACTCAGAAAATAATAAATTAATACCCTATCGTGTGCAAGGATCTTAATTTTCATTTTAATCATAAGTACCTACTAGTCAAAATTGTTTTATACTTATAAAACATAAGAGTTACAAGTTATTCAGTTCTTAAGCTAAAAATAAAAATAAAGATTGGAGAATTTAAAAATAAATTATTAGGTATCCCACTATTTTCTGTGCGAAAGTCTAATTATTATCAATGTAACTATCCAAGTGCTTTCATGCTGATTTTTCAGTCCCTTTAAGATAATTATGTATGAACTATGACGGTAAAATCCAAATAGGTATACGTAATTTAAGACTCTCTGTATACAAAAATTCTTTAAATTTTATGCATTGTACAAGTGACACGTTATTAGATATGAACTATTAATATTATGATAAATTTTTTTATCTCAAATGTATTCTATTCAACTATAAATAAAATAGACATCGCACCGCTTTAAAATTGACTTATAGGTATTTTTTTTTCACAAGTTTTGACAAAAATTGGCTAACGGAACGAATCTTCAATTTTTTTCATATAATATTATATTTGAGTGCGTTGATAAATTTAAAGTATTTTTTATTCGAACTTTTCTTTCTACTCATTCGTTTACAAAAGCTTCGTCAAAGATATTTTTCAATGTCCAAATAAATGTATATAGAAAGTACCCGTTTATAAATAATTTAATGTACATTGTTATTGCAATAAGAGTGCAATTAAAAAAAAAATTATAAGAAATTTCCCCCTATTTTAAATAGGAAGTATAGGTATGAGTTAGGTTAGCCAACCTAGTAGAAACAACTTTAAAATAAACAAAAAATAATAAAAAAGAAATAACGTTTAAAATACGGCATCAACGAATAATTATAAACCTGAAGTGAGTTTAGATTTATGTAATAAATAAAACAGAATTAATTTGATTGTTATAAATATTATTTTAAACACATAATTGATTTGTTAATAATAATGAAGTTTTTTTTTCAAATAACAAACCGCAATCATCCGAATATATAGGCTATAAAAAAAAACATAAATGTATCTAGGCTTGTTGTCGTAGCAAACGATTTTTTAAAAATCAATCAATCATTCTTGTCTCAGTCCTCAGAGATGATAGAGAATAGGTATACCTAATATTTTAAATTTTATATCATTCGTAAAATTACGGCGTCCTTAAACTATTGAATATATGATTAGGTACATTATATAGGTTGCGTTGCAAATGTGCAACTAAGTTAGAAATGACTCTATCTAAGAAATTTGTGGTAGAGGGAAATAAGAATCATGAAATATAGGCGAGTAGGTATGCAAAACTACAGACTAAATTACTTTAAAATATTTTGATAATTCGTATGCATAAAATTTTTTTTTGGAAATATTTTATTTTTTATTTATTTATAAAATCTTTTGTTGTTCAATTATTAATTAAAGAACGTCTTTATCATTGTTTGTCTATACTATTGTTTTCTTACATGGGCCATGGCTAGGGTTGCCAACCGTACTATAATATATAGTATTGTACTATATTTCGGGTCTGCGTACTATATACTGTTGAAAACATATATAGTACGCAAAAATACTATATTTTCAACACCGACAAATGTTACAAACAAATCCTTCATTAAAAAAAAAAATAAGAACGCGCCTTTTAATTGTTAAGAAAGTCATATAACCTATTGCGCATACAGGGTGTAATCGTTAAGTGTGCACAGGCGATTATTCCGTAACTATTACAGATATCAAAAAAATTTAAACTGATATCGAAAGTACTATACCTAATGAGTAAAATGACAATAATAACTTTTTAAAAATAAAACGAGAAATATCGAAAAATGTTACATGAAACGCTCTCATACATTGTGCATGAAATATGACTATTCCAAACATTTAATATAAAAGATTTTGCTTTTTTTATATTTTGATTTTGTGCTTTAATTACTTCGCAAATTTAAATGAAATTAATTCGCAATGAAAGTTCATTTAGAAACTGTAAATAGAGCTCGATGTGATATTCCAAACCAAGGATGTCATTTCGAACATTTGCTTTGAATACAAAATGTATGGGAAATAAAATATGTGGGAGCGTTTTATGTAACATTTTTGGATATTTCTCGTTTTATTTTTAAAAAGTGATTATTGTCATTTTGCTCGTTAGGTATAGTTCTTTCGATATCAGTGTAAAGTTTTTTGATATCTGACATAGTTACGGAATAATCGCCTCTGCACACTTAACGATTACACCCTGTATACCAGTGGCGAGAAGAAAGAAACAGAAGTAGTGTTTTACAGTGACATAGTGTTTAACATTAATAAAAAATGAGCTTTTGATTTATATTAATTTAAAAATTGAATGTGACAAAGCTTGACACTTTTATTTTAACCAAAAAGCTGTTACACAGTGCAAGAAGTGCAAAAAAATATAGTTTTTATAAAAATAAATATATATTTGTCTATTTTTTTTTGTTTTTCCCATAAAATACTATATTTTTTTAAATGTACTATATTTTTTACACCTTATTTTGGAAAATACTATATTTTGATGATGAAGTGTTGGCAACCCTAGCCATGGCTTACATTTATTGTGACTCATCGTGAAAGATACTCGTGAGTCACAAGTTTATAACCGTTTTTATTCAGGGCACTAATTCTATATTTAGATATAGGCTCCAATAATGAGGGAGGTTCGGTAGGGTTGTTTATCTTTAAAAGTATTTTAAACAAAATTTTAAAGGATTTTTCGAACGAATGCAAACGTTAACAAGACGTAAAGTTCTACTTTAAAATTCAGGAAATACCTTTGTTAAGTTTCATCTCTCATTTTAACTGCAAGGGACTTTAATACACAGGTACCTATAGTTATTACATTTGCTTCTACATATCATATTACTTAACACTGATATTAAGAAAACTGTGTTAAGAACTTAACCACGCCATTTGCAACAGTCAGCCATACAGCATAAATACATTCAAATTAATCAGTTATTTTGAGCCCATTTAAAAGTCAAATACAAAGTACACGAAGAGATCGATCATCTAATTCCAATCATATTTCTCTGCTTGAGTAAACCGCGCGCTTGCATATCGTTCGTTCGTTCATTCATCCATCTGTCAACGGGAGCGCGCGCGAGTCTTCCATCGACGATTGACATTTGGCGCTGTCGAACGGTACATAATCTGTGACGACCTTTTGTCTTGTAATGACATTATGGTTTTTTGTCTTTGATATTACCCGGCCATATTGACTGGAGGCTGATGCCTTTACCTATAAGCAAGAAGCTTATATCTAATACACTGACGACGCCTAACTAACTAGGTGTGAAAGGGATAAAAAAACATACAGGCGTCATTCAACGTCATATTTTTTTGTTACAAGTTAATGTTCATACTTACTCCAGTGTATTAGATATAAGCTTCTTGCCTATAAGTACCTATTACTGGCACAGTGATCATCATTTTTTTTAATTGACAGTTTACAAATTAAAATAATGCGGTCAACCGTCAAGTGCATGTCTGCGCTTGGTCTGCGCTTATGATTTGGTTGACATACAGTAGATAACTTAGTTATGTGTCAGAACTAGGAGTCTCTACTTAAATATAAAATAGGATGATTACATGTATTTAAAAGATAAATAAAATTGTTATTTTGTTGGAGATGCTACACGGGTTTTCAGTTCCGGCAAGGACAGTGTCTGTACGCGTTAAATTTCAGTGTATTCCACATTAGCAATTAGTAGCGCATAGCTGTTCCGGCGATCGGCTAATTACAACAAAAACGCCGCCCACCCTGCCCGCTCATTAATTTACTTTGACATGTTATGTGTATAACAAACACGCTCCCACGTCGTGACGATATTTTGTCGTGAACGATATTGTGTCGGGTCCGTTCTCCGTCCGCCGTGGCCGTATGTGACATCCTATACATGAAATAATTAATCTCGTCATGGATGTAAAAATAAATATGTATTGATACAAATTAATTATAATACTGAATACAATACTATATTTTAAACAATGTCGTTTAATTTAAATTATTATGGTAAATTATAGGAATTCAATATTAACCGTCAATAAAGTAACTTTTTAATTTATGTACCTAGCTAGTAATAACATATTAATAATATTTTCTGTACCTACCTATTTAATTCACACAATTTACCAGTTACAATTTCAAGCTCTTTTAACATTTTTATGCCGACGTAAGGCATTTTTGCCCATGTAAGCAAAAAAATATGCATTCGTCGACGTGGGTGATCATGATGATTATGCAAATTTTATTTTTAAAGCTAAATAAATTTCTAGCAAAATATACATTAATAATTGTGTTTTAATATTTGTCGTAAGATCTTGTAATTTCTTATTACGTTCGTGTTAAATGCAGTTTCCAGATCATAACACGGTCATCGTACCTACCAAATGTAAAACTCCGGAGAATAATGTCTGATTTAAAACAACACGGAATATTAAAAGAACTATCACCAGGATATTTTTTTCTTAAAAAAATGCGCCTGGTTTGTTTCAAATTGCGTCCAATATTGTCCAATTGTACAATTTCAAGAGAAACATTTAAACTTTAACATTTTATTGCAAAAACTCTCAAGCGCTCCATAAATCTACAAAATACCGTTAAATGGGATTAGAACAAGTTGTGACCATTTAAAGGGTAAACTTTTTTGTCGAATCGCAAGCCATCTTAAGTTTAGTAAGCTAGCTATGTCAAGCATTTGACATTCTCAAGAGCTTTGACACGTGTGCAAGTTATAAAAAAATTAAAATATTGCTACCACAGATCTAGTATTGCTAAACATTAGTTCGAGGTTCAGGTGATTTCAATGGGTATAGATACATTTTATTTTCATTAAAATCGAATATAATAAATAATAATCATCACACCATTTATTCTTATTTAAAATCAGTGGGTGGGTGATCAGATATAAATTCTACGAATTTGACGACGATTCTAGAAGATAATATTCTAAAAATAATAACATTTCCGTACCTACACAAACGACATCGTATCAACAGATGTAAACTATGCAAGGGTATAAAAAATAACAAATTGCAGATCCTACGGCCCACGTGGCCCTAATCTTATCAGCTAATTTTGTACCTTTCAGCTTGGGGACATATTTCACTTTTTTATTACTTCTTGAAATGTTGAACACGAATTGTTAAAGGGGACATGAAATAAAAAGGTAACTACGTAAACTAAAATAGACTTTTATGGTTGCCCTTTTTAACGATTTAAGTACTTATATATAATATGTTTCATGAAAAACATTTCAGTAGTGACATTTTTAACAAACTCAACTTAAAAATGAAATTACAAGAACTTTTTTTTAACAAAAGAACATAACCGAGAGTATTGCTATCTTTGGGAACCCAGAATAAAGAGTCAAAATTTCACTGTATCAGCTTTTTTATATCTTTATCGATGTTGAAAATAAATACCTATATCACGACTTTTTTCAGTACCTTTTAGACTTTTAACTATAATCTATTATAAACTAGCGGTCCGCCCCGGCTTCGCCCGTGGTACATATATTTACGTTTTCTCTACATAAAAACCATCCTCGTACTTCAAGGAATTTAATAAAAAAAGAATTATCGAAATCGGTTCAGCCGTTCTCGAGTTAT
>CAJQZN010021896.1:9484-26388 GCA_907164685.1 Colias eurytheme
GTTATGCGCTTACCAACACATTTTGCGATTCATTTTTATATATAAGAAGATTTGCTCCTATTAGACGTAGGTATACATATATTTTTTCTCGATAAATACACTATCCAACACAATAAAAATGTTTCAATTTTATTCAAACCAGTAGTTCTTGAGATTAGCTCATTCAATCAAACAAACAAACACTTCAGAATATGAAGTATCGAATCCGCATAAGATAATAAACCAAAAGGTACCTCATTCCCGTAATACATACTTATCACTCTGACATCCTGATTCGATAAATTGATGATTCAAAAATCATACATCATACTTGACTTGATAAACGCGGGAAATGCAAAATGTTATATAATTTAAATCTTTAGTTTGGCGAGGAAATAGAACCTAAATTTCGTGCTAGTGCGAAATATACTTTATTGGCAATAGATATGGTTGGTTTTGCATTGGTTTTGTATAACAGGGGTCCCGAATATGGCCCACTTTCGCCAGCCATCCGTTTGAAATGGGAGCGATGATTATTTGTTTAATGCGATTTTCGGCAATAGACATGTTTGATGTACGTGCACTTGTTTTGTTAGGATTCATCTGAAGATAGATGTGAGGATAAATTTCGTAATTACAATTTTGGGTGTATACCCTATTTGTCTACCAAAGAAAACTAATACGATAGCTAAGTTATTGTAGAATTCATAAGAACCGATGAGCGCTCTCATTTATTGATTATTCTGTAATATAATATTTACTCTGTAAATTCTGTAATATATTAATTACTTAAGAAATAATATTATTAGGTTCGATTTATAATTTGTTTCATATAATGTCAAATTAATGTTAAAAGTCTGAAAGACTCTTAAAATCATAATAACATATTATTGTAGTGTTAATAAATCAAAACTGTCCTCTTCCAGTTCTCACAGCAAGATTTGCGAATTTGCTAGTCTACATTTGGCGCCAATTTTAAGCGCTAAATTCAAAAACAAATATCCTCTTTGGGATCATAATAATTTATTTTTTATAAAAAAAGTTAATTATTTTTTGCCAAAAGAAGTTCTCTCTAACTTAAGTTACCTTAAAAGTTAACATGCTACCGAAAATCAATTACAAATCGCAACCCTGCTGCCTTCAATCAATGAATTCGACATTGACAGGTGACACATCACCCCCCCCATCGTTCCAAGCCTTGTCGCGGCGGGGGGGCTCAGTACCTGGGTTGCAAGCCAGCATCTTGGGGAAGCTAATATGGAATACACACGTGCCGCTCCCGATTCGTTTTTCATAAAACTACACGGGAAGCGGCCTTGGAGTAGGGTCTTTGGAGACCAACGGCTGCAATACAGCGATGGATGGCGGTTGGTGAACCGCGGCGCGGTGGGCCTAGTGGGAGGATGTCTCTTGCTGGGCAACGGGGCTCCGGCCCTCCACCGGGCAAACTGTTACCTCTAACGTGTGACGTTGTCATGTCTAGCGGCACGTTAGAGACCAGGGGGCTCGCCTTAATCGGCCGGCTCGAGAGGAAGGTGACCTCAGAAAAAACCCCTCTATTCCGGCGTTGGGGCGCCCCACGGGGCCAAAGCGCGGCGTCGGATCCTACCTCCCATTGGGTGGTAGGTGGCTTGGCGAGAGGACCAAGCTATAGCGGCCAACCCCCGGATACCGCCCGCCCTCCGGGGCGTAATAGGGTTACCCGGGTGCAGGGGGCACCGCCCGGATGGACCGTATACTTCCCCCATACTCGTGGGAACTTACCTCAGTTTATAATGAACCAATTCGTCGAAAAAGGAGGAGAAAAAACAGAAAGAGAAGAAGGAGGCATGCCGAGAGAATCGGCAGTTAGAAAATGTAGTATTGTGTTGGAACGCGTGACCGACGCTGCGTCTACACATACTACGGTTACTGGTGTAACAGAAGCGGCCGCAGAGTCGGACTCACCCAACTCTATGGCAAGCATGAACTCGCGGGCTACCATGAGTCCCCTGGTTCGCCGGGAGGCTCTGTGCACTCCGAACAAAGAGTCGCGTTTTTGGCGGTGCCGAAAACGCTCCCGGCTGGACGATGGAAGCTCCAGTGATACTTCTATCGCCTCTGGAAGGAAACCCAGAACTGGCTACCGCAAGGCGCATAGGGTAGAGAAGAACACCGAAGACGGAGTTGATCCAAGTGTACTAGCCTCGGCAGAGCCAAAATCTGTGCTCACACCCTCTATAGCTCTGCAAACCAACAGGATGAACACATCTACCGAGGATGTACGGAGGAGGATCGAGACAAACCTGGCGACGGTTGAAAAGATCGCCAAAGTGTCCAACCACTTAAAAACAACCTTTGTGGCGGACTTGAGAAACGCCGCTAAGGCTATTAGGGAGGACACTGATTCCCTTGCGTTGAGGACGCTTACCGATGAAACCAGGGCGCTCCACGCAGAGAATGAGAGGTTGCGTATACGATTAGATTTTCTCCAAAACGAGATGCGGGAAATGCGATTACTAATGCATCAGGGCCCAACTGCCTCTGCACACACAGCGGAGTGGACGCAGGAGTTGGAGGCTAGGATGGTACGCCAACTGGGGGAACTAATCGACGCACGGCTCCGAAACCTAGAGGCTCGACCGAATCTTCAACAACAACCACGCCCCTCTATTGTGGAGGATGGGATAGGAAGCCGGGTTGCTGGTATCCGACAGCAGAGCTGCTCCGAAGCCTCGGAGGACAAGGAACCGAGACCAAGGAAAACAAAGACCACCTCCAAACTGACCCAGGATGTGACGGAAGCCAAAGAGAAAAAGAAGGGACAGAAGAAGCAAAAGAAAAAGAAAAAAGGAGCAGGAAATGAAGGGCAGGCGGTGGAACCAGCGTCTTTTCTCTCGCCTGCGGTGGCGGTTTCTTCGCATCTTGACGCGGAGTTCCCTGTGGTGCCGACACCCACCTCTTCCGGCGAAGGCTGGTCAGTGGTGGGAAAGAAAGGCAGGGCCAGCGTGAATAAGGTTCAACAGCCTGGGCGCAATAAGCAGGCTACAGAACTGCGGAGGGCATCTAAACCAACTCAATCTAGACTAAGGGCTCCGCGATCCGCGGCAGTGGTTTTAACCATTCCTACAGAAGCCCGGAACAACGGTGCAACGTACGCTGCGGCCATCAAGGAGGCGAGATCAAAAATAGATTTGAAAGAAGCGGGCATCGAATGCGTCAAATTTCGCCAAGCGGTTACGGGAGCCACTATCATCCAGATCTCCGGGCCCGACAGTGGCGATAAGGCTGATTTGCTGTCAGTTAAACTGAAGACCTTGTTCAAAGACAGAGAGATCAAAGTCTCTAGGCCGGTTAAAATGGCGGATCTTCGCGTGTCAGGCCTAGACGCGTCTATCACAGTGAATGACTTGAAGGAAGCCGTAGCTGCAAAGGGAGAATGCCCAGCGGAGCAGATAAGGGTAAGCCAACTGCAACAAGACAGATCCGGTTTGTACGCAGCTTGGGTAAACTGCCCTGTAACAGCAGCCAAAAACATCGCCGAGGGACGCTTCCTCGTCGGATGGGTGGTGGCGAGGGTAAAGGTGCAAAAGCCACGTGAGTTACGCTGCTTTCGCTGCCTTGAAGTTGGCCACGTTGCCAACCGTTGCACAGCGGAGTGTGACCGCAGCCAGCTGTGCTACCGCTGCGGGCAGCCAGACCACAAGGCCGCCAATTGCACTGCCAAGCCAAACTGCATTATTTGTGCGGCAGCAGGCAACAAGGCAGACCATCGCCTAGGTGGTAGTGGATGTTCAGCCGAAAAAGGAACAAAAGGAAAGCTCAATAAACATATTGCGGGCTCCCGGGCAGGGGGAACAGATATGGAGATAGTGGAAAGCGCCAAACCATAAAATGGAACTACGTTTTTTGCAATCAAATCTCAACCACTGTGCCAGAGCTCAGGATCTGCTAGTCCAGAGCCTGGCACAGTGGTCGATTCACGTCGGAATTCTATCAGAACCGTATGCTGTTCCCCCTGGGCGGGATAACTTTATCGGAGACATCGACGAGGTGGCTGCTATAGTTATAACACAAGCGGATGGATCACCTACAATTTCTGCACATGCGAAGGGCCACGGCTGCGTAGCTGCTAGGTTCACGGACATAATTGTGATCGGAGTATACTTCTCACCGAATAAAACGCTTTCTGAGTTCGAAGCGTTTTTGGGAGAAGTATGCTCCCTGATTCAATGGGGTCACCCCCACCAAGTTATCATCGCTGGAGACCTAAACGCAAAATCGGTCGCATGGGGTTCCTCAACATCAAATGCACGTGGAGACGTCCTTTTAGAATGGCTCGCAGCTCGAAACCTGGTCCCATTGAATCTAGGCAACGCAAACACATGTGTGCGGATGCATGGGGGTTCAGTGGTCGACGTGACGTTTGCGAGTCCCACTCTTGCCGGTCGGATCAAAGGCTGGCGGGTCCTGTCGGAGGTTGAGACCTTATCTGATCATAAGTATATCAGGTTCGAGGCTCTTCTAACGACGGGATCTACGAGGAACTCAAGATCTGTTCCTATCGAGGCCGGCCCACGATGGTCTCTAAAGAGTCTGAATGGTAACCGCTTAGAATTGGCGTCCTTAATCAGGGCGTGGTGTCCAAGACCTGACACTATAAATGTAGACGCTGAGGCTAATTGGTTTGGCGAGACGATGGCGCAAATATCGGATGCAGCAATGTCAAGGCTAAGGAGATCTCTCCCACGGAACGAAGTTTACTGGTGGTCGAGGGATCTTGCGCGGCTCCGATCAGTCTGTGTTACTGCTAGACGCCAGTACACCAAATATAGGCGAAAGCGGAGGCGTGCTGACTATTCCACCGTAGAAGAGGCTGAACGGTACGCTGTATACCAGAACGCCAAAAAAGCTCTTAGAGAAGCTATCGCGGTCGCAAAAGAGAGAGCATGGACCGAATTACTGGATACACTAAACCTGGATCCCTGGGGTCGCCCTTACAGGCTGGTGATGAACAAGCTGCGTCCCTGGGCCCCACCGATCACGGCTAGGTTAGAACCAGCGCTACTTAAAAACGTAGTTACTACCCTATTCCCAGGTCGCAATACAGTTGACCCGGCGGACCGAGTTAGGTGCACAAACCATGAGGAAATGATCTGTGATGAAACTATCCCGGACGTATCGTTAGCAGAACTGAAGGCGGCGGTAGACCGCCTCAAAAGAAAAACCACTTCCCCAGGCCCCGACGGCGTGCACGGTAGGGTATGGTCTCTTGCCCTATCACATGGTCTGGACCAGCGCTTCTGTGAACTACTTACCGAATGCTTTAAGAGCGGGAGGTTTCCAGAACGTTGGAAAGTGGGCCACCTCGTGCTATTAAGGAAGAGTGGCAAACCGGCGGACCTGCCATCAGCGTACAGGCCGATTGTCTTACTTGATGAAGCCGGCAAGCTTTTCGAGCGCATTATCTCTAACCGCATCCAAAACCATCTGGCAATGATCGGACCAGATCTCGAGGAAGCTCAGTATGGTTTTAGGCGAGGACGCTCGACAGTGGATGCAATAGCACGCCTGCGCGACATTGCAGAAGGATGCATTTCCCAGGGTGGGGTAGCATTGGCAATATCCTTGGATATTTCCAATGCATTCAACACCCTACCTTGGGACAAAATCTTGGACGGTCTGTCTCGACATCGTTTGCCGCTGTATCTTCGCCGCATCATTTCATCATACCTCCGAGGGCGTCAAATTACCTTTCCACGGAAAGACGGCTGGGGTAGGCATAGGGTTGAACGCGGTGTTCCGCAGGGCTCTGTTCTGGGACCTCTACTGTGGAACATCGGGTACAATCAGGTGTTACGAGGAGGGCTGCCGCAAGGGGTAAGCACCATATGCTACGCCGATGATACCCTAGTGGTATCTGTAGGCCGCGATTTTAGAGAGGCCCGACTCCAAGCCACGGCCGGAGTAGCTCAGGTAGTGGCCAGAATAAAAAGCCTCGGGCTCAAAGTAGCTCTTGATAAATCCGAGGCTATCTGTTTTCATGGCCATCGGAGAGCACCACAGTCTGGAGAAGAGATCGTGGTGGGTGGGGTGCCCATCCGGATCGGGCCCCGACTGAAATACCTAGGTTTGGTGCTCGATCCGCGATGGACATTTCAAGCTCACTTCTCTGCACTGGCTTCAAAACTCACCACCACGGCAGCGGCTCTAAGCCGTATCATGCCCAATATTGGAGGGCCTAACAGGGCGTGTCGCAGACTCTTCGCCGGAGTGGTGCGCTCACAGGCGCTGTACGGATGCCCAATATGGGCCGACAAACTTTTGACGCGAAATACGATCACGCTGAGGCGGTCGCAGCGAGTGATAGCTATAAGGGTAGCAAGGGCGTATCGCACCGTGTCGTATGATGCGGTGTGTGTTATAGCCGGTACTGCACCTTGGCATCTCGAGGCGGCCGCCCTGGCAGAAGTCTACTGGCGCCGAGCGGAAGTAAGAGAGAGGGATGAAGAGGTGCCCTCCGTAACGCTTGAAGGGTGGAAGCGGGAGGCTCGCGACGCGGTATTCGTCAACTGGAGTCGGGAAATTAATTCATCCTGCGTGGGAGCCTGGACCCTCAACGCGATAAGCCCAGTGCTTAGAAAATGGGTAGAGAGGAGGTGGGGGCCTCTCAGTTACCGGCTTGTGCAGATCCTGTCAGGACATGGATGCTTTGGCAGCTACCTGCACAGGATAGGTCGGGAACCGGCCCCCACCTGCCACCACTGTAGCGGCCAACTGGACACGGCCCATCACACCCTGGCCGAGTGCCCGGCATGGACGGCGGAGCGAAGGCATCTTGAAGGCTTGCTGGGAGAAGATGAGTTGACCCTGCAGGGTCTCGTGAAAGTGATGGTCAGTGGCGACACTGAATGGAAGGCGGTCTTGGCCTTTTGCGAGGCCGTGATCAAAGCAAAGGAGGTTGCAGAGAGGGCCCGGGAGAATGACCCAACGGCGGATCCTCTGCGCCGACGAAGACCCGGCAGACGCAGGCGTCTGTACGTCCAGCAATAGGACTGAAATATTATACGGTTTGACGAATAAGCGCAGGGGGAGGTTTACGTAGAAACGAGCATATTGTAGCTATGCTCGCTGCAAGTAAACCGGCCCCCCCTGCGATAGAAGGCGGATAGCCCGGCAATAGGGCGGCGTTATCTTCTGATACCGACGTCTATTGCCACCTTATGGGCATGGGTGAGCCGCCAAGTCGCGGCAATCTCCACGTACGCGGTGGGGGTATAAGGCCTGGCTGTTAACCCCTGCCGCCGAAGGTGAACGCAGGCCACCGTTGGGTTTTAGTGGGTATGGCTTCTCGCGAGTCCCACATACCCCCTCACGCAGAAAAACTGCAGAGGGGGATGCGTAAATGCATTTCCCAACGTTAAAAAAAAAAAAAAAAAAAGGTGACACATCACGGGACCGTTGCCACCTCTGCGGCCAGTTATTGCATATCTGGAGGTCGTGGAATATAGGTCAACTCGACGTTGTGTTCATTATCTGTGCTGCTTTTTTTTTTTAAACTGCGACGTCGCGCGTTTTTAATCTGTCTCAGCCTCAGTGCTGTCAAAAAAGGATTCAGGTGGCGGATTTGTCTTAACCCTTAGCTGGTATCGCCTTTTTTGGCAACACTACCGGTATCGTGGGTCAAATTTTACCCATACCAAACAATCTGTTGTAGAACGTTGATTTTTTATAATTTGTATAAAATATGGTTAGTCATGAAATAAACAAATATTTTTTTACAAAACTAACTTTGTTTAATTTTAGAATATATAAAAAAATATCATGTTTTACACGCATTTGTAACTAACCTTATTCTTTGGCACTTTTTGGTTAGTGTGAACTTAAAACATAAAAAAAAATAGAAATGTAAGAAAAAATTTAACTAAAAGATATTTATGGCACTTCTCATATCTTTATAATAACAAAAAAATATATTACTTCTGAGATCAGCATAAAATGAAAAAAATGACAACCAAAACCAAAATGACTTCTACCATCAACCATCATCCTCATCTTCTTCGCTCTCATCTCTCGTATTTTCTCTTATTCTCGTATTCTCCTCTTTCTTTTTCACTGTCGTCAGAACTTACTCCAAAATACTGTCTTCTGAGCAACTAACAGGTTAGGGACTGTCTCGATCGTCGTCGATGATTTCGTCGTCACAAAGTTGGGTTATATTTGGTGTCCTTTCATTTTCCGATTCCAAATCATCACTTAAGTCGTCTATATCAACTCCTCGATTTGTCTATCGTTCAAAAAGCCTCCATTGTAGTACAAATAAACACTAAAACAAAAAAGTACGTAATTACACCCAGTGAAAAAAGTTACTTATTTGGTGTCGTGGGTCAAAAGTGACCCAGACAGCTACTTACCTCCGCTCCTAAGATAGTCCCAGCGCTGCACTTCCACCCCCCGCCGCAGCTAGTGAAGCACTGAGAATACGTAGAAGCGCACAGTCGTTGCATAAATATTAAAAGAATTATAACCGAAAATGTTCGCTTCTGGGTCAAATTTGACCCACGATACCTGCTAAGGGTTAAGAATGTGTATTTGTATTCTCTTTTTTGAGAATGTTTGTTGTTCGTTGTTTTATTGTTTTACATGTATTAAAATAATTCGCTTGTAAAACTTAATAATGTAGATTGTAGAGTAATTTACAGAACATTAAGGTAAAATTGCGCAAAGAGTGTTATAAGCAAAATATAAAATTATATTATGGCTACAATTAGTCACCCTACTTTACTCGTACAAAAGTCAATAATCCTATGCACCTGGCTTACGCGTTCCTTTTTAAAACTTTTTATAAAAGCAGTAGAGGTTTTAACAATTTGTTCGTATATTATTTGTTTTTAAATTCTTTATTGCACTTAAAATCGGTTTTATGAAACAACGATAACTTAAATAAACTATGAATCATCAAAGTAAATCGCGGCCTTATCCGATATTATAGTACCTATTTTAGAAATTAGTAAATTTTTATTAATTTTTTTTTCTTACTTTCATATTCTCAAAACATAATATATCTACGATATTCGTAAGGTCTGCATCACCAATATGCGTAGAACATAATATCACAGTTTCAATATTTTAATATCAAAACAACAAATAAAGAATGCCTCAACGAGATACAACAAAAACCAAATATTTACTAATTACTATACAGTATACACTCTAACACCTTAATTTATAATCCGATTCAAAAAACTTTTTCTAAATAAACAAATATTTATACCTAAAAAAATCACTAATTTGACAACCCTATTTAAAGGACTGTTTAATCCGTACACCTGGCATCGCGTGCCCTTTATTTGTAGTATTATTTTGAAGCAAACGTATTCTATAACTTGTTCAATATACATTGCTCGTTGATAAATGCAACAGAATGCATAGTATCAGAAACTCCAAGCAAATGCAGCAATGGAAAGCAATGTATTCGTAAAAAACGTTCTAAATAGACAAGGCGTTAGTCTTTTAATACGTTTAATCCCGCACGCGTTTATTCAGGACATATTATACCTTGTGAGGGTTAAAAATATTTATTTAAGATTACAATGTGG
This sequence comes from Colias eurytheme, assembly GCA_907164685.1. NCBI lineage: Eukaryota > Metazoa > Arthropoda > Insecta > Lepidoptera > Pieridae > Colias > Colias eurytheme. The sequence goes on from CAJQZN010021896.1 coordinate 19,042, forward strand.
CCTTTAATTGTGTAGTTTTAATTGTGGGGAGTTATTTAGGGTTGTCTCTTTGGTAAAATAGCGGTGTTTTTTAATTGTTCGGAATTTGATATTAATAATAATTAAAAGGGCAATTTTAATCGCAACTTGATATCAAAAGTTGAGTGGTTGTTAGAATTTTAATAGTATACCTACATTTTTGTTTTTGTTATGTGTATGTCGTGGCCATATCGTAAATTTGCTCATTTCATGATATGACTGACCATTTCACGAAATGGTCGCATTTCGTGAAATGGCCAATTTAGTTTGGCCACATCATGATGTGGCTTGAGCAGATCAATGATAAGAAATCGTTTCACGATATGGCCAACTAAACGCGCGGTTTTTTCATGAAATGATCAAAATTATTTGATCATATCGTAAAATAGTTACATTAATCGTTGGTAGAGGCGCTGCAAGCTCTGTGTTTATGTGATAAGATGGCGGCCACTGGCGAAAATTTAATTATTCGCAGTTAAAAACTTCATAATTCGTTTAATAACAATATTAAGAAAGTCATAGCAAAGAATTTACGACGGTTCGAGTACTATGGAAAATGTGGATATCTTATATGTATTGAAGAAAAAATGCGTCTTAAATAAAATAATTTAAGACGCATTTTTTCTTTTAGGATATATATTTATATATCCTACTATAGTATTATAATTGTTTGTTTTTAAAAAGCGATCCGCTTCTGGCACTCGCCGGCCGCTGCCGCGGCACGCTCGCTTTGCTCGCTCGGCTCGTGCGTTGTTTATCAAAGTCTAACCTAACCTAACCTAACTGTTTTTTATTGCAAAAACGATTCGCTTCTAGCATTCACCGACCGCTGCCGCGGCATTAAGTTAAATGACATTAAACAAGTTTTTAGAATATTCTGAATTTTTTAAATATTTTATGGACTCTTTATATTTTATACGATCTGGCCAAATGTGGATGGCCAAATCGTGAAACGTTGACGATTTAACGATCTGATCAAACTATGTTGGCCATTTCATGAAATGCGACCATTTCGTGAAATGATCGATCATATCATGAAATGAGCAAATCTACGATATGGCCACGACATGTACATGTACAAAATGTACAAGTTTCTGATGTATAACATGTCGAAAATTAATAAAAATCAGCCTTATGATATTATTGGATAAAATAAATGATTTCTATATTTATGTCAAACCATTGCATAATACATATACGTAGGTACTTCATCAAAATACTCACAGAATGGCTAATAGATCAGATAGAGTCACGCCAAAATAATATTTATGTGATTATATAATTCAAAACTCGTTATTTACTATTTTCTTTCAAAAATAGCATTATTTAAAAATACATATATTACATACTACTGAATAGGATTTCAATTGTAATATTATATCTCGTTAGAATAAAGAGTGGTCACGTTAAGCCTTTTTATTTGATTCAATAAAGTAAATTAATCTATTCATCACGCTCGCTATAAATCTTATTAGGTAAAAATTTATAAACCCTGTTTTAAAACCGCCAATCTTCAAAATAAATCATGCAAATTAATCACAAGTCTGTTGTTACAGGTGTACATATCTGTGTCGAACAAACACGACTGCTTTACGTCCAATACATTAAAATGTATTTATTTTCGCTTGTATCGTTATTCATTAGTACTGTTTCTCGGTGTTTTGATGAAAAATATTTTCATACTTGTCAGCTTGATTTATGTTCTGAAAGACTGCTTGTGAGGAATGCGCGGGGGTTTTTGAATAAATTTTAAGTCTTGTATAAGGATTTGGATTTTAATTTGTGAGGATTAATTTCACTAATTTGGTAGAGTTAGGAATTAGAAGTATCCGATTCGCAACGGCCATCTTTTACAATTTACATAATCATTCAATATGGCGTGCGCTAAAATTCAAAATGTGCAATCTAAGGCTTTGTAAGCTACTTCGAAATTCGACTTAAAGTTAAAGAATAGCAAATAATAACGTAAAAACACGGCAACAGTGATAAATCATTTTACATTTTGATTCATCCCAAATTATTATTTTTGCCCATTTTTTACCCGATATTTTCTCTACGGGTTCCGTAGAACTCTCTCTTTAGAAAACAAACCCATATCCTACAGCGCGTGAATTTTCAATGTATCAATTTAATATTTTGATATTTATTCCTTTATAAGTTACAATTTCCTCCAATAAAATACTTGAGTATAATTGTTCCAAAGAATTAGGATGAAAAAAAAACCGTTTGAGTCAAAATGCCGACGTTACCTGATGTTAATATCTTTCTTTGTTTACAAAATATAAAGTTACTAATTTACGTGTCAAGTGTCAAAGGAAATTCGAGATTGTTTTTGTTCTTTAAGTGCCCGGATTAAGTTTTCTTTATTCTTTGTAAAGATAAGCTGTCTAAATGCCGTGATTACGTTTTTGTTTGAATTGTTGTCATAAGCTTTTTTAATCCATCAGTCCTCGGAATCACAGACACAATAGAAAATCTATTGTGTCGCGCCCCGATCGGGCCTTACGGTGGTCAATGGGTTAAAAGTAGATATTATGTATATTTGATAATGTAATATATTACCTAGTCTATCTGCAAAAAAATTGTAGGAGCAGGAAGAAATCGTTTATAATGTGAATAATTAACGTATTTTATTTTGTACAGTATAATAAAAAATAAGCTTTAAAATTATGAAAAAGCATCTGTTGGTGTGAATAACCATTAAGAAAAATTATATGAAAAGCAAAAGTGTGCGTTGGCCGGGAATCGAACCCGGATCAACTGCTTGGAAGGCAACTATGCTGACCATTACACCACCAACGCTTGTTTCAGTACTGCTGAAAATGTTTACAATAGAAATTCAATTGTTTCTCTATATAACACAGCTGGTTAGTCATTGTGTGTAGTATATTGGTATTTTAATATTTATGTTTTTATTAATTTCATTATGATTGCTCTAGTTTCACCAAGAACCATTAGAATTATAAGAAAAATAATTACCTACACTTTTATGCGTATCAGCATTAAAAATTGTACATGCCTGTTGCTAAATATAACTCGGTTAACAGAAGTATTGTTTTAATAACGATATGTACAACTCTAAATAAATTATAATTTTTGCAACAAGGAATAATTATTCTTTGTAAGGGTGTGCGTATACCTATGTGAACCTAGTACCTAAGTGTGAATAATCTTATCTTAGATATCTGCTATTGATGACCTTTCTACATGTTCCAGGCGAATCTTAACGATCATAAAATTTTGGTTTTGAACACCCCAATTTATTATTATAAATTAAGTGTATTATAGTACTATGTATGAATTAAATACAAATATCTCCTGGCACTCAGATCACAGGTAAATCCAGGATATGCTGCTAGTTACATAAATAATTATTTTAATCAAAATTACAATTACAAGAGCACGCATGATGTCGAATCGTATTAAACACGAAAATTCTTATCAACATTTCTCAGTTTTAACAAGGCATGATATAATCTCTTACATGTTACAAATTGATTCATTCCAATATAACCTATATTAATTTAAGAATAAGGATTGTTATCCTGTGAAATATTTTGTACGATTCTTCCATATAAGATGAAGGAGTAGAATGCAGTTCGTGATATCTGATTCCTATTGGACTGTAATCTTAAAGTACAGTCGAAATCACAAGTGTTATATATATATTATTATTTAATAATAAAGAGTTTTATTTAAACTGTCATTTTATTTCTTCCCTAATGCTTATTTGGTTATCATAATATTAGATAGAGGTTCTAGCTTCAACTCCCGTAGAAACCAAAAGTTAACATGTCGGGGTACAGCATGTTAGATAAGGTAACTAATCACCATAAGGATAAATAAACGTACTTATTAGTAAATGATAACAAGGAAGTTTCATTCAGGTGAAAGGTTATAAGTAGCATGATTTCAATTATAGATACATTAGGTTTTTTAAAGTCTAGCAGTCACTTCTGTTATCAGTCCACAAAACTTTTCAATATGGTACAGTAGAATAAATGCTTACTACATAGTTACATACAAACAAAGACAGAAATCATAGCTATTTATTATAATTATAATTATAATTATATGTCTATGCGACTGTACAAAACATAAGTTAATATTCATCCGTAAATAGCATGCTTTTCGCTTATCAACCCCATCATATCAATTAGCCACCAGAACAATATAAACCCTATTTCCTATGAAATAAAGGCGATATTCCAATAACAGTGAGATCTTGTTAGCAATGATATACTACAACTCCGCCCTACGGTTTATCTTGTACAATGATTGTTAAGGAAATGTAATAAATGTCTTTATTATACCTTTGAAGGTTTTATTAATGTGTAAGATGTAGAGTCTAATCGATTAAACCCTTTAGTTTTTGCTCGGCTAACGGCGCGATAAAATAAATTATTTTTAATTAATCATCTTATCTTATATATAAAATTCTCGTGTCACAATGTTAGTCTGCATACTCCTCCGAAACGGGTGGACCGATTCTCATGAAATTTTCTGTGCATATCGGGTAAGTCTGAGAATCGGCCAACATCTATTTTTCATATGTACCACGGGCGAGGCCGGGGCGGACCGCTAGTAATACTATAAATGAAAGCACAAAATGAAACAGTTATTATTATTATGTCTGTATATTCCAGACCTTAAATTCTAATATTATCTAATATCTAATATATATTATAAAGGCGAAAGTTTGTAAGGATGTATGGATGTATGGATGTATGGATGTATGGATGTTTGTTACTCTTTCACGTAAAAACTACTGAACCGATTACAATGAAATTTAGCACACATATAGAGGGTAACTTGGATTAACACATAGGATAGTTTTTATCCCGGAAATCCCACGGGAACGGGAACTATGCGGGTTTTCCTTTGCAAACGCGGGCGAAGCCGCGGGCGGAAATCTAGTATCTAATATTATAAATGTTATAACATTTGTTATACTTTCAGGTAAAAACTACTGAACCGATTACAATGAAATTTGGTATGCTGAGGATCCAGAATAAGACATCTAGGCTACTTTTTCTCCCGGAACTATGCTGGTTTTTTTATTGAAAGCGCGGGCGAAGCCGCGGGCGGAAATCTATTACATAAATACGTGCCAGGAGAATATTAATTTTAAAATTCAGTTACCTCTCAACCATCGAGCGGCCAGATCCGACCGCGACACAATAGATTTTCTATTGTGTCTGTGATTCCGGGGACTGATGGATTAATATAGAATGTCGGTATACCATTTTTAATTAAACTTTGCAAATCGCGTGTGATTTATTTCAAAATTCAGAAAATTATTAATATTCTAACTAGGCAAAATCATTATATAAAAATACAATTTAACAAAAAGTATTTATTTAATAATCCTCATCTTCTTCAGACGTGGAAGACACAGTAGAAGACAGCGAATCTGTAGAATTATACGCCCAGGCTTCCACTTGGAAACGATATGTGGACTTGAAGGTCACCAGAGGGATAGCTACCTGTTAATAAATAGATAATATAATTAGGTGACACGAATAAAAAAATAAACTAATAACGCTACCAATTGGAAAAATTCTGCGTAATTCGGAACGTCGCGACGGTTAAAATAATGTCATGTTAATAAAAATAGCTCTTATAAGTAATTATAAAAAAATCAACTGAAGTAATTTAAAAGTTGAACTGTTTACCTTTAAACGACAAAGAAAGTTATAGCTAGGTGATAATTTATTATAACTTATGGCAACCCATACTAATATTATAAATGCGAAAGTAACTCTGTCTGTCTGTCTGTTACTCAATCACGTCTAAACTACTGTACCAATTTTCATGAAATTTGGTATGGAGATATTTTGATACCCGAGAAAGGACATAGGCTACTTTTTATCCCGGGAAAATGACGCAATCCCTGAAATACCACGGGAACGGGAACTATGCGGGTTTTTCTTTGACAGCGCGGGCGAAGCCGCGGCGGAAACCTAGTCTGTAATAAGTTTTTGGCAGTTTTAGCTGCAATATAATAAGTGGGTAATTAGATTTATCTAATTACTGTTAAATACTTCATTCAATCATAATTCAACTGACGATTAACCAGCGTGCGAATTTATATTTTACCACTATTTTACTATCAATGAGAAGTTACAAGTTATTTTAGCCTTCTTGAAACATTAAAGCAATTTTTGTAGATGACTGCTGAATCATTCTGCTAGGCGTAAACTTATTTATTGAGTTCGATCAACTGCTGAAAACTAGCCTGCGATACTCATTTTATGATATCGTAAGCCTAAGGTCAGATTAAAATGTTGGTAATATTGAGAGGTGTTTTATTTTTTACTTAATAATCTATGGATACTGTAGAGTTCGTTTTAATTAGGTATATTTGAAAAGCTATTACTCGAATTGAAAAAAAAAATGTGGTGTATATGCTACAACTGAGCCGAATAGGAAAAGAGCATCAATGTAATACAACAATGTGATTATTAAAAAGAATTAAAACTATTATAATGATAGTATTATTTACCTTAACTTCTGTAGTATCTAACTGCCATACTCTTGGTTGACCGAGACGGTACGGCATCCCGACCTTCACGCAAATTATCATGGTGTCGTGAGCTGCGTTTATCTATGGAATATGAAGTTTTATAATATGCTAGAAAAATACACGAAAAATAACTTCGCTTATAATTATGAATTTACTTCAATAGGTAAATCAACGAAATAATTAAAAAAAAAGACGTGTGACACTCGGGGACTGCCGCGGTAAAGCTATTGCATGCTAGGCCTTCAAGCCACACCTCCGAGCCCGTCGGAGGGGAGAGCGTGAGGTTTTTTCGCTACGGAATTTCTCGATTCGGTCTCCGCGCTCAAGGCCCGCGATAGAAGCTATGCAATAGCTTAAAAATGCCACAGAAAATAGAATCAATAGTTCATTTTGTACCATAACCAGGTTGAACGTAAATTGTGTTCTTTTTAAATGAAATATGCGTACATAGACGACATGATGTTAGATGGTAAGGTGTGCGTCAACTTGAAGCTAAAGTTTTGTTGAGAAATTAAGAATCTTATATATAAAATTCTCGTGTCACAATGTTAGTCTGCATACTCCTCCGAAACGGGTGGACCGATTCTCATGAAATTTTCTGTGCATATCGGGTAAGTCTGAGAATCGGCCAACATCTATTTTTCATATGTACCACGGGCGAAGCCGGGGCGGGCCGCTAGTAAGTATATAAAAAAATGAACACGAAAAGGAATCGAACCCGCGTCTTTTTAGCATACGGTTATAGCTGGTGTCGTAAAACCTACTCATAGTACTAATTAATGTTAAACTGTATTATCTATTGA
>CAJQZN010021899.1:9821-26605 GCA_907164685.1 Colias eurytheme
TATTAATTAGTAATTTGATTTTTGAAAAAAAAAATGCCGATTTTAGTCAAAATTTATATTTTTCTAACAAGATCCTTATCATCCAAATTTCCACCTTGGTGAGAAAAATTGACATTTCTAATGAAAATGAACAAAAAATTAAATGATTTTATTAAATACTGTAAAATAGTCTATAATTCTTCCATTTACTGTATCACAAAATTCTTCATAGATTTTTAGATATTCGTACTACACCAATTACATCACCCTGTATTTATAAACAATTGCAAAATATGACACATACATAGGCAGGGAGATACTGACACAAAATTTCGGGTCATTTGTAACAGAATGGCGGTTCTACAAAGGTCTTATTACGCAATGACTAAAAGAAAAATGATGGTCAGAACTCAGAACGCTGGTACCGGCGGACTAGTCGCGTGGGCGTTAGTCGAACTCGTCGGATAAATAGCGAAAGTCAAACGATTTGTAACACAAAAATTTTAGAATTCACCGATAGCCCATAAAAAAGATGTAGGCGGTAGTGTCATGCCATACTTTTCCGGTGTAACTTACAGCCCCCCATACCGACGCGATGCGTTGATTAAAAAAAAACAATTCAAACATTTGTACCAGGCTAACTTTTGCACAGGTAATCATCATCGTGCAGACATTTACGAAAATCGCCATGCCATACTTTTCGGATGATTCCAAATAGCCACCATACCGCCGAAAATCTGCAAAAAAAAATTTTTTTTCGCCAAACAATTTGTACCAGTATTGCATTTGGATTTTTGGAGAGTATTTGATAAAATGTGACCGTTATTATATTTGCCATACTTCTAGTAGGGGGAAAAAGTGCTGCTATACTTGAAAATTAATTTATTCGTCACGTTTCAAAAATACGACTGTACAATACGTAAAATATTTTTTTACAGTATGGGATCATTATATTCTGTTTGTTTGTATACAATTCTACCTAGAAAAAAATATCGCAGATTGCAAACATGGGGCGGATGATTGTAAGACTTAAGCCAAGACGTAAAAAAAAAATGAAAAGAATTGGCGATTTGTACCAGTACGGCATTTTTGGAAAGTATATGATGCAACGTGACCATTATTATATTTGCCATACTTTCAATAGAGGGAAAAATTAGTGCCATACTGCTACAAATCGTTCAAACTACGAATAAAATCTTATAATAAGAAAAAAAATCTTATACACATTCGCCACCTCCCACAGGTATGGCATTATCACACTTCTATTTATAATCATTCAGGAGTTGTTGAAAAAAAAATGTAGGGTGGTACAAATCGTTTGGCGAGAAAAAAAGTTCAAAAATTTGCAGATTTTCCGAGGTATGGCGACCATTTGGAATCGTCCGAAAAGTATGGCATGGCGATTTTAGTAAATGGCTGCACGACGATGGTTACCTGTGCAAAAGTGAGCCCGGTACAAATGGTTGAATTGTTTTTTTTAAATCAACGCATTCACGTCGGTATGGCGGACTGTAAGTCACATCGTAACTGTATGGCATGACACTACCGCCTACATCTTTTTTAAGGGCTATCGGTAAATTCTAAAATTTTTGTGTTACAAATCGTTGGACTTTCGCTATTTATCCGACGAGTGTGACTAACGCCCACGCGACTAGTCCGCAGATACCAGCGTTCTGCCCATCATTTTTCTTTTTGTCATTGCGTACTAAGACCCCTCTAGACCGCCATCCTGTTACAAATGACCCGAAATTTTGTGTCAGTATCTCCCGGCCTAACATGTGCAATGTGTAAATGTGTTGACGTTCCAGCTCTTCTTAATATACCTATAATTATTTATTTATCGCACAGATTTCTCAGAACTTTCAACTTGTGTCAATTATGTCATGGGTAATTGTTAATGTTTAAAATAGGTTCTATTATAAATTAATTACATACCTATAAAATAGTTCGTGGTAGAGATTTTTGCTTAGGATTTTTGTAGCCTTTTACTTTCTGTAAATAGGTAAAATAGGTTGTTTTTGATGGATATGTAATATTAATACGATTTATAAATAGCCATTAGTATCGACTTTGCTATCTAGCTAGATATATACGCATATAATTATTATTATTCATGACTTATGTAAGGAATTCGTATCAGCTTGCTGTGTGCTGTCCACGAATATGATAAGGCGAGACAGAATAGCCTTAATTATGTAGGAACACAATTAAAGTTCCTGTTTAGTCCTCATCATGGCTAATTTAATTAACCGATAAATCATTAAAATTTGCATTTCCGCGCATTTCAAGAGTTATTACTCATATCCGTCCGGGCGTTAACATTGCTTTATTTATTTAATATTATCTGCAGTCAAAGTTCAAGTTGTATTCAATGTATCGTCATTTAGTTTCTTGGTCATCATGAAAACGTACGTGGTGCTGTGGTTTTTGTACAGTTCAGTGACTTGCCGGACTATATTTCGGGAAGAAAGTGCGCCATCTGTGCAATCTGTGGTCAGTGTTATCTATGGGTTATCGATTGGCCTAATTTTTTTAAATCAACAAAAAGTTTTGTTTTCTAACCTATTTTGTGTTTTTTTTTTCGAATATAGATTTTTTTTGTATTATAAGCTAATGTTCGTATAAAAGCTCCTACTGCTTACCTAGTACTACTAATTATTATGCATTTAGTAAAATAGCACTATAACCAAAATCGCAAAGCAAATCTAAGGCTCGAATCTAGTTCTAAGTCTCTCTAGTCTAGTTCTTGAGCCTAAGCTTAGGGCTAAAGTATATTTAGCCTCAATTCAATATTAATTCAATATGTTTTAAACGATTTAAAAAATGTTGTGTGGTTTTATGAAACTACGGTAAAAGTGAAACTTAGGCACAAAATAAATTATCGTATATGTACGATAATTATCGTACGGTTCCGAACACTGCTTTATACCTACTCGGCAGCCGACCGTCACGCGACATGCGCTATACAGACCAAAAAGTTTGAGACGATGTAATAAAAGTTTCACTTTAAAAATAGGAAATAGCCTGGCTATGTTATCTATTTTGAGGTCAATTCTTTGTGAGCAATAAAAAGCTTTAATAATTCATTTTTATTTAAATTTGGTTAGGCATCGAATAAACAGGATTAATAAATCACTCGATAAAAGCTTAGGTACCCTAAATTTCCATAAATTATTTTCCTCACAATAAAAGTATCTATCTACCCTTAAAAGTACCTAAGTAGAATGTACATAATTTGCATGCAATAATCCGATACTGAAAACACAAATTAAATCTTCAGCGCGAATTTCTGACGCGTTATGGCTACCTTCCCGAAAGAGAAAAAGGCATTGACTTCACGTATACAAAACAGGCGATCATGGAGGGAGTCCGGAAAATGCAAACTTTCGCGGGCTTATCGCCGACCGGGGAAATAGACGAAGCGACAGTAAAAGTAAGATATATCCGAGAAATTAAGTACGTAAATGGTAATAAGTATATAGACTTGCCTCTTTATTGCCGTTTAACGGTATCAATGCATGGTGATAGAACAACTCTTTTAAATTATTAATTCGGTGACACAAATTTACGAAAATTAATAAGTAATTTTCGTAAATTTTATCACCAAGGTTTTTAATTCTAATTTGGCTAAAAGGCTAACACTATACTTAATAAAGAGTCAAGAGATTTATCATTAAAATGTTTCAGCTATTTCGAAGGAAAAGATGCGGTGTAAAAGATATCCTTCCTAACAATAAATCACATCGGAATAAACGATACATCCTCCAGCAAGGTTGGGACAAGAAGACCATTACTTATAGGTAAAAAATAATATCTATTATTTAAAAAAAAATTAATTTCTAAATTGATTTATAGAATCGTGGCAAAAACGCTTTATGTATTTACCTACCGTTTCATCTCGCCTAGTTTGCGACTAGGATTTCGTTCAATGATTTTTATAACTACACGGGAATTGAGTTGTTGTAAAATGTATGTAAATGTATGTTGTTGTAATTTATTACTCTTAAAATACACATTACTATTTTCCAGTGTATTAAATGGATCGAGTACGTTAGAGAAATCTCGAGTAGAAGCTATCATGGAAGCAGGTCTGGCAGTGTGGGCGCCGCACGGGGGGCTCACCTTCCTACGACATGATTCCAAGCCTGATATACAGGTTTCTTTTGTTAGCAGGGACCATGGGGATGGGTGAGTTAGTTTAGCATTAATAAAATTGGGTAGATTGTTATTTCTTGAAACATTATCCGTTATCGTCGCTGCTTAATCGGCTTATTTAATGGAGAGCCTAAATGATATCCAATCGTATTTAATGTATTTACTGGATTATAAAGTACAGAAGAAAGGGACAGTTAATTTTAAACATTAAAAAAAATCATTAAGCTTATAATATTGCCTGCTTCAGTTGCTGAACTTTTTTTACGTTGTCATAATAGTTCAATTCGATTCATCAACGCTATCATCATAACAAGAGTATTTCAACTAGGAAGTACATTTTTAATATTTCAACTATCTTTCTCTTTAACCTTCTCTAACAAACTCAAAGCCCTTTCCATCTTATAGGTTTCCCTTCGACGGCCCGGGCCGAGTGGTGGCCCACGCGTTCCCTCCTCCCCACGGCGCGATGCACTTCGATGACGACGAGTTCTGGGGCGACAACCCTGACGAGGAAGACGATGACGTCACTGATTTCTTCGCAGTCGCCGTACATGAGATAGGCCATGCGCTAGGGTTGTCACACTCGAATGTTAAGGCGTCTGTTATGTACCCGTATTACCAGGTCCCTGTTGAGAAGTTACATGAAGACGATATTTTGGGGATGCAGGAGTTGTATTGTGAGTGTTTCATAGAGATGTTATGTGTTTTGGATAGAGTAAGAATGCCTCCAGGAAAAAGCCATGTATCTAAAGGCTCTAAAGCATAAATAATTCATTTGAGAATCGTATTTATACTGGTAAGTATAAGAAGAAATATTTTTCGTGTACCACTGATCGATTTTCTCTGCATATAATATATGCTCTAGTTATTCTAGTTTACGCGCATGCAAACTTGCGCAAATAAAATATTCGTAGACAGTCATAAAATAATAAAGAATTTTCTTTTTTTTAAACCTTAAGTATTGATCGTTTGATTATAACTTGACTTCATATAATTAAATGAAATGATAAATCTTTACTCTTTTCAATGTTTAAAAATAAAACGCGAGAATAATAAAACATGATCAGCATTTTCAATCAGGAGCAAATCCATGAAACTCGTATAACATTATCATAATTACAATTAACATTTTTAGCATCAATAAACAACGAGCATTCAGCAGAAGAGTCAGAGGAAACAACAGAGGCGGTTCAAACGAGGTCGTCTTTAGTGCCGCGCTTCACGAAAGCAGATAGCGATGAAGATGACATACCGGATCTTTGCTTCACGAATTATGACACGATACAGGTTATACAGGGCAAGATTTTCGTGTTTGAAGAAGAGGTGGGTAGTTTAATTTGGGTACTTTTGGCGAACGAATGAACCGAGTCGTTTCTTTGTGTGGTGTTTCTCAATGTTAGGCGGACGCGTGGGTGAACTGAATGTTCACCCTGGTACCCGAGTCGTGCGCGCGCGCTGCTTTATATTGGTTCGCCGTTCGTTATTTTTTAAAACTTCGATGATGGCGCCGTCAAATATATTATTTGTTGTTGTTGTTGTTTAGAATCGGTTTGTTTCACATGGAACTAAGCTTATTTTAAATCCATAAGCTACACTCATATAACACATGTTATGTCTACATTTATGTCCATACTGTAAAGTAGAATTTTTATGAATAAGATTAGAAATTTTGTTAAAGTTAAGCTCCTTTTAAGCTGTTTTTAAATGTGCTTTTAATTTTTTAGTGGATGTGGGTGTTATCGGACAGAAAAATGATACTAGAAGGATATCCCAAGCGGTTCCACGACGTATTCATTGGTCTGCCGAAGTACATTGGCGTTATCAAAACTATTTACGAGAAACGGAATGGACATATTGTTATATTTTGGAGTAAGATTCAAATTATTAATTTATTGCTTTGCTTTCCACATTGAGTGAGATCATTAAATTTTTGGCGCCAAAAATAATTTAAATTCATAACCTGCTACTATTATAAACCAGAAAGTTTGTAAGTATGGCGCACGGAAACTCATGGATGTATATTTGTTACTTTTTTATGCAAAAGCAATGTAGCTTATATGAAGCAGAATCCTACTAGTAATTATTATAAATACGAAAGTTTGTGAGGATGTGTGTGTGTTACTCTTTCACGCAAATACTACTGAACCGACTACAATGAAATTCAGCACACATATAGACGGTAACTTGGATTAACACATAGGATAGGTTTTATCCCGAAAATCCCACGAGAACGGGATATATTCGGGTTTTTCTTTGAAAACGCGGGCGAAGCCGCGGGCGGAAATCTAGTAACACATAAATATTAAACAATATGTATTTCTATTTCTTAAGGTCGCAGCTACTGGGAGTTTAGTTCCCGCTTCCGTTTAATAAAACGCGGGAGAATAACGGAATACTCGATTCCACAACACGTAGCTGAATTAACCTCAGTATTTATATCAGATTACAATAATAAGACCTATTTAATTGAGGATGAAAGGTTTTGGAGATTTGATGAAGAAACAAGGCTTATGGACAAGGGATATCCTAAAGAAATGTCTGCGTGGAGGAAAGTGCCTTATCCTGTTGATGCAGCCATTGTGTGGAAAGGCGGTGAGAATTTTTTTAAGTTTTAAGAAAATAGTTGCGTTTATATATTTTGTACGGACCGTACGTAATTCAATTTCTGTCTGATCTTTTATCAGTTTCGTGATTCGTCCTGCCCTAAGTTCTTTCAAATTTCATCAAAATTAGTTAAGTGGTTTAAGTGTTACAGGCAGGCAAAGTTTTATATTAAGTATGGATTACGAATTTTGCTTGATATTTCTAAAACATAGCTGTTTTCAGGTTGGTTTAAATTTACAAATAGGACATGGGAAATTGGAAATACCATCAAAAATGAAATAACACCGTACACAGGTTATTAAGTATAAATATTATACTTCACTTGAACCAATTTTCTCATTCCTTACAGATACATACTTCTTCCGCGGGCCTCGTTTCTGGCGCTTCGACGACAGACTAGTCCAAGCGCATGAGTACTACCCGCTACCTACAGCACAAATCTGGTTCCCCTGTGACCCTACGCCAGAAATGTCGCGGTACATCACTAATGATGAACCATAGACAACCACAGTAAACAGAATTATAATCAGTACGGAAACTTTCTAACTAAACGTTCGAAACGGTTGACTAAAACGAACGTTATATTTTGTACAAAGTATAGCTACCGTTCTTATCTGTTTACCGTGAAAAAGTTGTGGAGTTATAGACACGTTATACATGGTTATAGACAAGCTTGTGTAACTCTATGGTGCTAGGTGTTACCAAAAATAATATAAGCTATTTTTAATCCATGTAAGGTTTATTATGTAAATTGCTTTAATTTGTTACGTAGATAAGTATAATATTTTGTTAATAAAATATTAATTAAGTTTTGATTGATTTTATTTCAACCACTCCTTATTTAAATTAGGCTCGTTTTAATAAATAGTAAAAACTTTCTTATATGAAAAACAATATTATATACAAATTTGTGATCTTACTGATATATCCAGATATTACATATATCTTATGTAATGTGCAAGTAATTACCCTTTTAAACAAATCATTTGCAATATGTAAGTTATAAAGCAATATTAATATTTTTGTTCGGTTTTATCAATCAAAAAAGGTAGGAAACAGTAAATAAAATACAAGCATAATAATATATCACTTTATTATGGTACAAATTAAAATCACATGAATAAGAAATCGTTATCGGCGCGCACTCGCGGCCGGAATGTGACATCGAATGCGGGGAACAGACAATACAAATATAATACTGAGTGCAATATTGTTCGACATTTACATATGACGTCATTAATAACAACTACTATGCGTGCCAACTAAGAATAGGACCGCGCTTGCTGCCAACTTCACACGAAAACTCTCAAATTAGTACTGCCAGCAAAAAATGTGCGAAAAAGAATTTTCATATAATTATTTTTTATTGTTCATGATTATATTTAATTATTGTATAATCGTTATATTCATTAAAAAATACTATTTATTGAATTTCACTGATGGATTATGGATAAATTAATTATACAGGTATGGAAACAGTATTCATAAAAAGTTAACATTTTCATAGTTAATGCGGAGATAGCAGTGACAGCGACAGCAATGAAGATTCAGAATACGACGACAATGACGCTGTGTTTAGTGGTGTAGAGGAAATATTATCCGATTGATAAAAACTGAAATAATATATATATATGTTTTTTTATATACGTGCTTTTATTATCAAATCCTACTATCAAATGATAATCCTACTATTTATAAATTTGGCGTGAAATGTATTAGAAATACCAACAAAGCGTACATTAAATATTTAAACTGAATATAATTTCTTTATTGATTTTTTTGCACACCATACGCTTTGGTAATGAAGTTAGCGCGTATTACTGAACAATATGGCGTCTTGACAGTCCTATTCTTATTTGGCACGCATAGTACACTATTTTTGTTAATGATTTATAATTTGAAATACATATTTAAAGTTTATTACAAACTGAACATGTTATACATTACGTAAATATTTTTAATTATTAATCTGTGCAAAACATGACGTTTGGCGCCAAAACTGTCATTCATGACGTCACTACAAAATAACGGGGATCTTTTGTACTATAAAACAAAGGCAAGGTGTGAGCACCGAAACTTTTAAAGTCATCTTATATAAACTTTATAAACACGTCTTTTGTTATAATTTTAATTAATTTATAAATGCCCATAACTATCTATTCTACAACGAGTAATCGTGAAAATTGTAAACATTATTTTTACTGTAATACTTAATGTGCGAGGGTGCATAAATTAAAATCGAATTGCACAGTGGGATAATTGACAAAATATATTGTCTTGCATTCTCATTAAAACAAAAAAATGATGCTAACATATTTTGATAACAATTGAATAGAAAAAACATCAATTTATTAATAACCCACAAAACATAATATCAATTAAAACATTTTCGTACATAATTCCGATCTTTTAAGTTATACGTCCGTAAGTATTATTTTCATATTAAATTAAGAAGCATTCAAGAACCCCACCATCCACCAATCAATAAAATCGATTCCGCTAAAAGTATGAAACGCAGTGATGTTACTATATTTTACTATTTATTATCTGTTTAACGTGTATACAGTGATGCAATTATAATTTACTATTTATTACAGTTCGATTCAAACTTAATGGCGGTTCGGAAGTTAGGTGCAGGTGCGAGTGCGGGTTAACGTCCCGCTAATACCTAACATTGTTTTCTGCGCATCGGATCGTACGATGTTCCGAGCCGCCATTAACTTTGAAACATACTACAGGGTGAAAGGTGAGACGTTTGACGAATTTAGACAGGAGCTTCTACTCATGAAACTGAACAACTTTTGTTCTACAACTTTGCTGAATTCATAAAAAAAAATTGGACTTTGTAAGGAAACTTCGCTAATCAGCTGACCGATTTCCATACGTCCAAATTTTTTTCTACGAATTCAGCAAAGTTGTAGAACAAAAGTTGTTCAGTTTCATGGGTAGAAGCTCCTGTCTAAATTCGTCTGACGTCTTACCTTTCACCTGGTATATCTGTGTACAGTGATGAATTTATAATTTACTATTTATTATCTGTGTATATATAATCTGTGGACAGTCTGTCCCACTGTGCGTGGTTGCCTAGCTGCAGCAAGATGCCGGGTTGGGGTCCTTACCGGAGCGTTTGGTTATGTTCAGACGTGTGAACTCTTCGGCTACTGTCGGGTGAATGCCTACTGTGTTCATCAGTTGCTCCATTGTGATGCCGCATCTGGAAGTTGAATTTTCATGAATGTTCAGATAATATGTATCTTTGAAACGTCTGTCTGTCTGTCTCATAAACTGTGTTCAAGAGAAATTACAATTAAAATTTTCTCCTTTTTGGTATTATAATTATTTATAATTTTTTTTTGTGCATTGTAATATCTTTATATACAATTAAAAAACACGTTAACGGTACGGTTTTCGACAACGCCTGCATTATCCTACCATACACACTACTTGTGTACACTACTGCACTGCTTACACACTACGCAATCTCTCATTATTTTGCACCACAGTGCGGTACCACAGTATAAATAAAGCAGTATGTATAAAAATTGTGCATGTCGTTATATCGACACTCCTTATACCCTGCATATAAACCGCTCGGTACGCGGCATAGCAGTTGCGTTTGTCGCCGTGGTCCGTGTCCACTGCATATGTCACGCTATTTATTTATTTATTAAAATACTTTATTATACTACCAACAAAAAATACAAAAATAAAACTTATGCTAAAAGAAGACACAGCACAGATGGCGGCCTTATCACTTATAAGTGATGTTATGACTATATTCAGACTACGTATACAAGCCGCTCGATACCACAGTATAGCTAAAGCGGTACACTCACTTGACAGCCGCAGCGAAGCCCTGTATGACCTCCCCGGCGACGGGCCCCACGAAGTGCAGGCCGAGCACACGCTGCGGGGCCTCACGTAGCGACACCGCCTTCAGGTAGCAGTTGCGGATGTTGCGCTGCGGTATGAAGAACTCGGTCGGCTTGTAATACGCGTGGTATACTTCGATGTTGTCCGCGCCGTGTCTGCAAGCACAGATATCAATTAGCAACAAATTTTACAAGTTAATAGGGCACATTGTTCAATTAACAAATAAGTAATAAATAATAATTGCTGCATTACACTTTAAAATAACATTTATTTTTGACATATTTTTCACTTTTTTGAAGTGAAACTTATTAGAGTTAAATTTCACGGTCGCGTCATGGCAATACAGTCACGTCATGGCAATACAGTCACGTCACGGCAATACAGTCACGTCATGGCAATACAGTCACGTCATGGCAATACAGTCACGTCATGGAGTAAGACGACGATTTTGGTATCTTTGAATCTTGCCAAAGTTTCACTTCTGACACTTGTGCTGGACACGCTCTTCTTTATTTAAAAGAAAACGGCCAGCATAGCGGATTTCCACTAGAGAGTTCTGGTACCTTTGAACACATACAGTAAAACTCCTACCATATATCCAACCCACCTCTGAACAGCGGTCTCCTCGCTGAGTCCAACACAACCGTACTCTAGCGGTGTGAAGATTGTAGTGGCTATATTATCATAGTCCATCTGCTGGGTGGAGTCACCGAACAGCCTGCGAGCCAGTAAGCGACCAGCATGTATGGCCACTGGAGTCAGTTCAGGTCGACCTTCGAGAACATCACCTACTGCGTAGATGTGGGGCACGTTTGTTTGTTCCGTTTCAGCTATGATCTTTCCGTTCTCGGAGAGGCACTGGAAGTGTTCAATGTTTGTATTAGTCATAGGATTGGAAAGGTATTGTTATTGATTTGAAGTTAATTATGTTCAATAATGTGTAAAAAAATATGTATTTAATTAATTGTTTAATCAATCAAATAATTCAACTTACGTTTACGCCAGCGGCATCCAAGTTCAATTGCTTAGTTAAAGCGTAACGTCCAGTCGCGATGAGTACTGTGTCGAACACGTCCTCACTCCTGGAATTGAAATTATAACATAATTAGCTTTCCGCCCACGGCAAAGAAAAACCTGCGTATCTACCGTTCCCGTGGGATTTCCGAAATAAAACCAAGCCTATGTGTTAATCCAAGTTACCCTCTATATGTGTGCTAAATTTCATTGAAATCGGTCCAGTAGTTTATTTGTGAAAACCATACATACATAATTACAAACCTTTCCTCTTTATAATATTAGTATAGACAACTTGTTACATGTATAATTTATACAGGTGTAGTATTTCATTATTATTTTTGTTTGAAGTTATAATACACAAAATGTTGCCACTATTTTGAACAAGTATATTAATTGAGAAAAAGACGACAAATGTTTATTTTTAAAAAAAGTAGCCTAATACGGTAACCAAACTATAATGTTATCATATTTATATTTCAACTAGCTTCCGCCCACGACTTTGTACGTGCATCCCCGTTTTTCCCCGTTCCCGCAAGAATTTCGGGAAATCCTTTCTTAGCGGATGCCTACATCCTAATTCCTAACATCCACCTGCATGCCAAATTTCAGTCCGATTCGTCCAGTGGTTTGGGCTGTGTGTTGATAGATCACTATATCAGTCACCTTTGAGTTTTATATTAATAGATTCTTAACGTCGCTGAATATAATAGACTTCATTTAATAATATGCAAAATAGCATTACTAGGTTTAGACTTACTGTTCCTGCGTCTCAGTGTTCAGCCACTTGGCCTTCAACTGTCCCGTCTCCAGTTTCTCCACCGAGACGGGCACACACTTGTGCTGCAGCTTCACACCCTTGGTCTCCATCTCATTGGTGACCATCTGCGCCATCTGCTGGTCGAACCCGCGGAGGGGTACAGAACGGATCAGCACTGTGGCCGGGAAGCCCAGGGAGTTGAGGAAACCAGCGCACTCAAGGCCGATGTCTGGAAAAAATTAAGACTTTTATATTGCATAGCTTCTATCGCGGGCCTTGAGCGCGGGGACCGAATCGAGAAATTCCGTAACGAAAAAACCTCACGCTCCCCACTCCGACGGGCACGGAGGTGTGGCTTGAAGGCATGCTATGCTTATGCAATAGCTTTACCGCGGCAGTCCCCGAGTGCCACACGTCTTTTTTTTTGTGAGATGATAATTCAGAGAAAAAAATTTAATAATCGCCGTGTCATCTTCGTTAGTCTAGAAAATATAAAAAAGGTTGTGTGTTCTTCGTCGTAATCAATCCAATTGTTGTTGCTTTTCACAACTTTTAAATTGACTAAAATATGCCACACAATGTTACAGCTTGTATTAATTGGAACAATTTGTAGTTACATAATAATTAATAATCAACTGCAATAAAACTTAATAAAAACAAAAAATTGATAAAATTTTATGAGTTGTAAGATATTTCTAAAAAGATAATAAGTTTACATTAAAAAAATTAAACATTACAGAAAATAATTGAAGCATGCGTAAATGTTACAATGGCCTTATTCTTTAATTAGTAATTACTAAGAAAATGTATTAACTGGACCGAGATAATTAGTTTATAAGGATTCACTTTCTTTAAGAATGCATCAATAACCCATTGAGCCCCAAGCGGCCCGATCGATCCCAGACACAATAGATTTTCTATTGTGTCTGTGGTTCCGGGGCCTGAGTTACTACGAGCATAACAATATTGTAGCATATTGAGCACATTTTCAAGATGTTCAAAGATGGAGTGAATTACCTCAAGTAAAAAGGTAGTTACCATAAGAATATAGTTAATGATAATTCTCAAAAAAAATCTATTCACCTAGTTTTAAATAAAAACAGTTAAGTGTATATTTAGATACTTACATCCAGCCCCGACCACTAGGGTCTTGCCAGGCGGGTGTCCCAAACTGAAGATATCATCGCTGCTAATACAGTACTCTAACGCTCCCGGGATATCCGGATAATGGGGTCTGCCACCAACCGCAATCACTATATTCTTCGCTGTCAATTCCTTCTTACTACCATTCTTCATAGTCGCAATTATTGTGTGGGGATCCTTGAACTCGCCTAGCCCATTGATGTATTCGATCTTCTTGTCTCTCAAGTCGACTCTGGTCACCCAGTTGACCGATTTAATGTGGTTCTGGACGGATTCTGTGAGGGCCGCCCAATTGATTTTGATCTGGTCTAGGGCGGGCACTTGCCAGCCGTACGCTACCGCTTCCTGGAAAAAGAAGAGCGGGTACTTAATATAATTTT
The DNA here is from genome assembly GCA_907164685.1 of Colias eurytheme. Classification (NCBI taxonomy): domain Eukaryota; kingdom Metazoa; phylum Arthropoda; class Insecta; order Lepidoptera; family Pieridae; genus Colias; species Colias eurytheme. The sequence goes on from CAJQZN010021899.1 coordinate 23,730, forward strand.
GTCGTAACAAATTGTTGACTTTCTTAAATATTTTATAAGGATGTTGTGTTCAAAACATTAAGAGATGCAAATACATCAAAGCTTTGAGAAAAATCTTACTTTAAAAGCCAATAATAACAAATTATTTGCAAGCTCATTTTAGATGGTTTATATAAAACGAAAAAAAAAACAGTTGTTTCTCATTATGTATTAATTATGATATTATGTTGCATGTTGTTTCTATCAGTTTTGTTTGTTTAAGCAAGTGATTCTAAAAATATACAATTATGATTAAGATCTCCTATATTTCAAATAGTAAAGCATACGAAATTGAAAACCGTTCACAGTTTCAATTTGTAAATGGATTTCCCCATTCAATACTTCCTCTTTAAATTCAAACAAATAATATCTGCATTGTTGCGGAAACTTCGAACACTCAATTAAATAATGAGTTACCAAATTCATGACATTTAAAAAAAAAACAATTTTCCAGTTAATCTAAAAAGTAAAACTCCCATAAATTATACCCGCATTTCTCTGCTCCTATAATTGATCTAAGCCTGATGATATATTATTGCCTATAGACTTGATAAATCTATGTAACATTGAAATAATTTTTCAAATCTGACTCGTGGTTCCTAAGATTAGCGTGTTCTAGCAAACAAACAAACTCTAAAGCTCTATATCTATACTAATATTATAAAGAGGAAGGGTTTGTATGTATGTATGTATGGTTTTCACGCATAAACTACTGGCCCGATTTTGATGAAATTTGGCACAGATAATCTTTAGACCCTGAGAAAGAAGGCTACCTTTTATTGCGAATTATGTACCACGGGCGAAGCCGGGGCGGACCGCTAGTATTAATATATAGATGACGTTTACCGAAACGTAAGATGAATTATCAAGTGTTAGAGAATCACGTCACATAAATATCACTGCAATTTTCTATTACACAATATTAAAAATAGTTATTTAACAAAATTGCTTTACAAACTAGCCAGTGATGCATAACAAATGGCAAAATGTTTTTAAAATATTGCTATAGTATTTTTAATTAAAGCTATATATTTCCATACAATTAAAAATTTAAATATCATGAGCAAGACTTCTCATTAGTAGTCAAACAAGTATTTTAATTAGTTATAAAATACAGATCGCAAATCCAATATGATGGAGATAAAATTACAAGCACAACACATTACACATTATACCTTATTTATTATTTACCGACGCGACGTTCTCATGAAGGTCGGGAGTTAAAAAATAAGTTACATGTTATAGTATGTTTCACTTTAAATTTGGGTTAATTTTAGAAACTTAGAAAACATCTTTCATCGCAGACAACAATATTTATTTTCAAATACTTACTCCCACTACTGTTCCAAATTGTGATTTACATTTATTTATCAGACAGGTATAATAAAACATACACCTACTTATATAATAGATATTATTATGTTAATTAGTACCCATAATTATGTATCTTGTATAATATAACCATGCGTCGTTTTATTTTCCGTTCTCATTCTTCTATTGTACTTAAATATGTTCACTTCATAGAAATTTCATCATGGAATTTTCCACACCCCCAATAATATATAATTATATATGCATCCAAAGTGGAAAGACAATATGTATTCCAATAACAAAACTTAATAGATAGACAGTGGAACTGTTACTTTAATTTACAAACGATTGTAGCATTTTAAATGTGATAATTATAATAATATGCATTGACTTCCAATAAGCAACTAGACTAACAATTGTGATCAAAAATTGTCCAGTGCATAACTCTGCCTATGTGCGTGTATAACTGTATGGGCAGAGTTTTGTAATGAGCGTACACAACAGACTATGAACATAACTGCCATGTAATAAGGAATGAATGAATGTTACCTACAAAACATCGCTCGGAAATTATTGACCATCTTTTAAATTTAAGCTATTGTGAGTTTAGTTAACTATAATAGTCAATGAATTAATGTATAGATTTTATAATATTGCAAAGCATGTGGTAAATTTCAAACACTGTTATTTCGATTTCATAGATAAACAAAACATACGCTGAACCCCGCAACTGACATCACCTTGTGATTAAGTCGTTAAAACTACCATAAGAGCGTATATTACGTACATAATTGTGATTGCGGTCAGCCGGACGGCTACCCGCAATGCGGCTACCCGCATAGTGCGTATACGCTCTAATACTATATTGCTAATACATTGAAACGATAGATAAAGCCGAATTGTTATACGCTTTTATCAAAATTACTATTGTCTGACCTCTTTTTAGTAATTAAAGAAGTTTTTACAGTATTGCATCGTGAATTATGAAATAACGAGAAATACTTTATAGGTGTGTACACTGTACAGGTATTACCCAATTTAGGGATGAAAATAGGGTTGCAAGTAGCAATAAAACATCATTTACTGGATAAAATTAATTACACAATTATGTGCCGAATATTTTTAATAGTAAATTCAAACTAGGCTAGGGTATTAACTAGACACACTAGTGACTAGACTATGTATCATAAAGAAATGCGTTACCAGATATAAGGAATCCAGGAATCAGGGAAGGATCGGACAGGAGGGTTTGAGGTTCAATGCACTTACCAAGTCCTATAAGCAAACAATTATATTGAAATATTGTATTTTTTATCTTATCAATTATCTAACCTTCAAAAATTACTAGATTAACATAAACTACATATTTTATTGTATTAAACTGATAGTTAATGTTATTTTATTTAAATTAAATATGAATTAAACACAACCAGTTTGAAATTCAAACTTTCTCTTTACTTGACTTTATAGGATATATTTACATGAATTAATGACAAAAATAAATAAATAAATATATCAGGACAATTTTCACACATGGCGCGATCTGA
>CAJQZN010021905.1:0-14943 GCA_907164685.1 Colias eurytheme
CCCCCCCCAGTTCTGACAATAATTTAAGTTGGATGTAATATTGTATGTAAGTAGTGGTGCTGCCACACACTCACCGCTTGGCGTCATGCAGCTTGAGCATGACGCGCCACTGCGCACAGTCCGGGCTTGTGCAGTGTTCCCGCAGCTGTTCCAGCGCACGCTTCGTCTCACGCGCACCTTGCTCGTAGTACTCCTCGCTAGTTAGTAGCCGCGGCTTTGGAGGGAACTTTCTGCGCCTGAAAACATTTGGATTGGTTGGAACTAATTTGATTGAAGGATTTCAGTAAAAAGCGGCAAAAATATTTGTGCTGGGAGTATCTCTGGGCTGATCAAGTACAATTTCTTAAGGTCCTACCACACTAGGCGTAACTATGCGACAGCGTAGCAACGCGACGCGACTCAGCTTGATATCCTTTCTATGAAATTGTATGAGGATCGGACCTTTAATTTAAAATAGAGTATTCTCACCAATATCCCTGTATAGCGTATAACCACGACTGCGGGAAGTATTTGGCAACGAGCGAGGCAATCACAATGGCAGCTGATGCCTCCTGGTACTGGCTGCTAAAGAATGTCGTGAACACGCCCACTAGCTAAAAGTCAACAAGTGCTTATGAGAAACTATATTAGTTTCATATGACTTTCAATTTACATGGATAAATTTCAAGAGTATGACTATTGTATAATATTGTTAAGTAAAAGGAAAGGTGTCTTATAAATAACTATCTTTCCGCCGGCGGCTCCGCCCGCGGTTTCAAAGAAAAACTCGCATAGTTGCCGTTCCCGTGGAATTTCCGGGATAAAACCTATCCTATATTACTCGTGGATAATGTAGCTTTCGAATGGTGAAAGAATTTTTTAAATCGGTCCAGTAGTTCATGAGCCTATTCATTACAATCAAAGTTTTCCTCTTTATAATATAAGTGTAGAAAAGGAATTCAAAAACATGGAACACTAAAACTAAATTCATTTTATTTCAATATGCATGCTATTATATTTGATATATATAGAAGTGGGTGGGCAATAGCTAAATTTTCACTTACCTGTAAGGTCCACATAACCAAATTTTTACTCCGTTGATTCTTTGGTGGTCCAATCCGGTAGCATACAACAAAGCTAATGAATCCAGCCAGAAATGTATACCAGAACAAATAAGCCTGGTACGACACTACCAGAGTTCTTATGTTCTCCCAAATCTGCTGGAATAAGTACACTCCTACTGTCCAGCCTCCAATCAATATGCCGTATGTGAGAGTTTTCTGAAATGTTTAATACAGGTATTCAGTATAACATAGTTATGCAAAATATATGTTCAAGAAAAAAATTTACTCAACTACTACTCTAAATATACAATAACAGGGGTTGTATTATGACTTATCATATTATTACTTCCAGACAGATTATGCTGTGAATTGAACTAACTGGCAAATTCATATTATGATTGCAATAACCCGCCATGGTTAATTATGGTATTTTATGAATTTGCCAGTCAGTTCAATTCACAGCCTGGGTATAAGAGGTCATAATATGACCTCAGATATAATAATAATATATTAATTTATAGTTATAAGCAATCATGTTTTGGTAGTTTTGTAATTTCATACAATCATCACAATATCACATACATAGAAATGAAGTTACATGCACACTATACAAAATATAACTTACCTTGGGCAACAACCTGCTGACATAATAAACGAGCACCATGAAAGACGCAGACACCCCCACGATGATACCACACAAGTAGAAGAATACAGGATTTCCGCTAAGAGCTTTTGATGTGAATATCAATGCTATACCAGTTACCATTATCAAGACACGCCATAGATCCACTCCTACAAGCATAAAATTTTTGGTTAATACATTTTGAAATCTATTTTTAGCGCATATTTATTATGCCATGTTGTAAATAAATATTTTCTGCTTTACTTTGTTTTTTTTTAATATTCCCATTTTTCTTAGAAATCCTATACTTTTCTTCATCTGGTAAGATATGTAGATAGCTTTTTTTGGTAGACTTCATAGATATTCAAATAATTATTGAATTGAATTTTAACATTCAAGGTTATAAAAGTTACCTGAGAAATTTCAATTTTCAAATAACTTGAGCCAAGTTTTTTTGAGCAAAGTTTAAACATAGAAATATTTACAATTGCCATAATAAAATACCAAGAAATAAACTTACTTTGTATCTGTAGTTCAATACTATGTCTTTGTTTGGTATTTATAGCCATGCATGTAGGAGTAAAAAGGTTAATAGAGACACTTCTATAAACTTTCTTCTGGAAGGGATTGACAACGGCCCCCCAGCCATAGCTATCCTCTGTGTAGTCCTTATATACTTGTTCAGGATTATCACCCAGATATTGACTGAATTCATTGTTTTGTATTTTAATGTTAAACTAAAAAAAAACAGTTAAAGAAAATAATTTTATATCTGCAGTGAAAAAGCAATTAAGATAAGGTTACTATTGGTTTCAATTAGCACTAATACAAGTTTTAACAGTTATACTTTCTAATTTGAGGAATAAATAGAAAGAAGTTTTATAAGTAACTATAGAATGTTTAAAATCAAAGCATGTCCTTATTGATTTTTTTTATATATATTTTATGTTTAATTAAAACGGATTGATTGATAAAATTAATATTGAAGAAAACAACTACAGACACTATTTTATATTATGAAAAAGTATTAAAAGATTATGAACAACAATATAATTTAAGATGTTCCCCTGATCATTGGTATTAAGTAATTACCTTTACAGTTTGCCACAAAGCCAGCAAATTTTTAGCTGTTCCTGAAAAGCAGTATATATCTATCGATTGCTTTGAAGGAAATATCTCTCTATCAATCACCGTTGGACCACCAAGCCAATGTACTGTAAATAATGTTATTGAAGTTTTTACAAATACCAATATACGGCTCTAGTTTCATATATTAATTGAACAACTGCTATCAACTAATAAAGTAACCTATTTTTAATTATCTCACCATCGTAAGGCAATGAATTTGTTTTGGTGATAACAAATAACAACGCAAGAACCCGGAGACCAAGGTGCATTATGTCATGAGTTATTTAAGTTTATAAAAAAAACTTCCAAAGAAATCTGTACGAGAAAAAGTTATTACGATAGTAGTTGTAATTCTAATATCAAACTGTTCTAATCAAGGAAACTTTCCCTTATCTAAAAATAGCAAAACTGTGCTCATTTCACAACACAAATTAAAATAATGTGTTTTTTGATCATAGCTTGTTTGTAAAGTTTTGAGTGAAATGTCAGTGTCATTACTGTCATTCATATTTTGACAATAGATACGACTATTGACATTAAATTGCGCGCAAAATTCCACAGGCAATGAATGATAATGAAATGATGTACCAACCACAGGTAACAACAGAACTACAATCACACCACAACAAACAATGAAATATTTACAGCTGTTCTTTCGAGAATATCTTTCAAACTTTCTGCATTTTATGATATGTACGTGTTTATACCAAGTTTATACTTTTCATACTGATCGATTACATGATGAACTCCTAATATCGAGATTTCTGGAGCTACAATTATTAGTAGACTGAAAATTATTAGGTGTAAAGAGCGACGTGTACAGTGTGCACGAAATTAAGCTATTTAATAATAAAAAAACAGGCGATTAAAAAATCCTTTATACATCAGCTAGTAAGATTATAAATGGAAACGGAGTCTTTCAACTTCAAAGTACATACTTGGTACTATTTTCTGTGGTGAATATGGGTGGAATTCGTAGTTTCGTGGTAGTTTCAAACTATTCGTAATTGAAGGAAGAATACTTGACTGCACAGTAATCACATGACGTATAAATATTAATTACTAGAGGTCCGCCCCGGCTTCGCCCATGGTACATATTATTTCGCAATAAAAGGTAGCCTATGTCCTGTCTCGGGTATCAAAATATCTCCATACCAAATTTCATGCAAATTGGTTCAGTAGTTTAGGCGTGATTGAGTAACAGACAGACAGACAGAGTTACTTTCGCATTTATAATATTAGTATGGATGCTTTACAATTAATTTTCTCGAAAAAATACAAAGCATCAAAGATTCTGGGTTCAGTGATCAGTCAGATGATTAAAACATCCCGTTAATGCGAATCTAATGTATCAGAGATAAAGTATAACATAGAAAATAAAACACATAATATCATACAATCCTATATTTATTTGGTAAAGCATAACACAAATTCATGTACTTCACGGCATAAAAGGCACTCATATATTATTGTACTAAGTTTACAAACCTTACACTATATTATTTTAAAACTGCCAAGCTCTGGTAGGAATGTACTCAATACTGTTAAAAATGCATAATATGTAAAATACTGGAAAATTGTATAATTTTGATACAAAGCTGCATCCCCAGTCTTAAAGTTGGATAGGAATGTCTCGATTAGAAATATACAATAGTTTAAGACACTAAGTGAGAGTAAATAGTTTGAAATACTTAGTTAGAAAATACATTATTGGAAAAAAATACCGAAAATTTCATTAAAATACTATAGCTGAAGAAAACTATCGTTAAAATTCTTGTAATTTCATTATTATATTGAATATACATTTAATAACTCTTCACTTTTCTTGTAATTCACATAAATACCTACTTATTAAATAATGCACACAATTTTAAAATATTTCGTCCATATACTTTGTGAATATACTATAATTATTATAATTAAACAATTATATAAAATGTCAATTAAAATTTAGATATGTAAGTAGTTGGAATCACATATATTTTTAAATATAAGGCAACAATTGGATCACATGATGTAAATTGTATTTTTTTTATCTGACCTTCACATATAATTAGGTAGATTGAAATAAATTAAGTAAGCCGTCTAATATACTAGACAAAAAGTTAACTAAGTGTATAATAATACTTTCTAATTATGATTAGTTACATCTGAAATGTTTTTTAGGAATGCCAAGAATAATGTACTAATAAATTTCAATCTAAAATAAATCGCAAATTGTCGTTTACAACCATAAAACTGAAATAATACTATATTGACCTAAAGTTTCTATAAATTTTCGTTCTCTATTTGCTAACGTCTACATAAATTAATAAAATTTACAACTCTACTATTGATGGATAATATATTTTTGCCTAAATGTAAACAAGTCACAGTAAATCGATTGCTCGAGTTGAAAATCACAAAATTCCATACAATCTGTTGATAAATAGTTTCGTTTACGTAAATTACGTCTAAGTTGTGTACTTGTATGATCACAGTCACTGCGGACCAACATATTGCACTATCTACCTTTGAAGGCACAGTTGAAAGCGCTAATTTTTATAATAACTTATGTTTTAATACTCTTCTTGATGGTGTTATTGTCGTTGTATTTGCCTGAAAAAAAATAACGCTTTTTTCAAATGTTTTAAGTTGGTTTATATTATGTATAAAATAAAATTGTTATTAATTAATCGTAAAGGTTAATCGTAAGCATCTACTAGTACAATAAAATGTTAAAGTATCAAAGTGAGTTGTTCCTTTTCACTTTATTCAATGAGAATAATTAAACAATTGTGAGAGCTCTCTCTCAATCGAAGAAAAAGGGAGTGAGAGGATGAGTGAATGAAAGAAAACGATTTATTTTAGATTATTTCAGATAAAAAAGACAATATTACACAAAATAAATGTGCACACATAAAAAGAGACAAAAATTTCGACTTTATGTATAGGTAAAAATAGTATAGTATTGATTTTGTGAGGCTTATCTTATCTTAATATATATAAATGTCGTGTCACAATGTTTGTCCTCAATGGACTCCTAAAGCACTTAAACGATTATAATAAAATTCGCACACCATGTGCAGTTTGATCCAACTTGAGAGATAGGATAGTTTAAACATGTAGGTACCACGGGCGAAGCCGGGGCGGACCGCTAGTATATTTTTTTGTTTACGACGACGCGGTTGGCGCAGTGGTAAAGTAACTGCCTACTGAGCCGACGGTCCTGGGTTCGATCCCCGGTCAGGGCAAATATTTGTAAGATGAATTCAATTATTTGTTCTTGGGTCTGGGTGTTATTATCTATATATATGTATTTATAATATTATATTAATTATCGTCGCCTAGTACCCACAACACAAGCCTTAATTGAGCTTACTGTGGGACTAGGTCGATCTGTGTAATAATGTCCTATAATATTTATTTATTTATTATTTACTAGCTGCTCCGCGCGGTTTCACCCCCGTGGCTCCTCTCCTGTTGGTCGTAACGTGATGGTATATAGCCTTAATAGCCTTCCTCGATAAATGAGCTATCTAACACCGAAAGAATTTTTCAAATCGGACCAGTAGTTCCCGAGATTAGTGCGTTCAAACAAACAAACAAACTCTTCAGCTTTATAATACATATTAGTATGGATAATACCTAATGCTTAGGGCGGTAGGGCGGGCCGCCGTGGCGCGCCCACTCGCGCTCGAACTCGTGCTCGAGCACCTCCGCGCCGCGCTTGCGCGTCAGCCCCGTCTCGTCCAGGCTCAGCTCGCACATTTGCATGTCGTCGATACCTGCAATTATGGCTTTATTATTATCATTTGTTATAGTTTGTTTTTTTTGACGTGACAACGTCTTATAATTCGATAGAGCCGGCTGCACGCACGAAAAAATATGACTCATGCGGCGTTACCTCGCTCTGAGGCGTTTCATATAAGGCTTGAAGTGCAAGCGAGAGCGCGGAACGAGCGACAAAGAAGCACATTCGGACATTGTCACGTTCTATCTTCAGTAAACCGATTTTACAGACAACCATTTTTTGAAGAGAAAGTAACGCAACAAGTCTGACCGGCCTGCAGCAGCACGGGCGCCTTGTCGGCGTGCAGCTCCATCTGGCGCGCCACGTACTGGCCGTCGAAGTGCGCGTACCACCAGCCGCGCCGCTCCGCCTCGCCCGCGCGCACGAACGGGATGCGGAAGTAGCGGTGCCGCGCCCCGAGGATCTCGCCCTTCTGCGCCACGCGCGGGGTCTTGGCTGCAATGTATACAGGCAACAGGGTGAATGATGCGTATAGTGCGAGATTTAACATGCACAAAATAACATAAATCGAGTAAATAAATAGATAAATAAATAAAATTGTTTTATTTCAGGAAATATTGGGTTCCCATATGCAAGTTACAATGTATACAAAATGAAAAAAAAAAACTTAAAGACAATTAGAGCATCATTTATAGTTTTTTCTTGGCTTTACAGGTTAAGGAAATGTAAAGGAATGACAAATTATATTCAGTCAAAGAAAGCAGAAATGCAAATACTAAGGGCAATTTTAAAAGACAAGGTAAATGCAAAATGTACCGTTTTATAATTTCAGTTCTCATTCTAACACCGGCCATTAAATATATCCCTGATATTCAATTACTGGATATAATTTCTTATTACCCACTAATAAATAGAAAGAGACCAGTTTTTTAAAAATACACCGCATGTCGTAAACGTATCGATTTGATGTAACTAGAATAGGATATATAAACACTGACCGGCATCCATGATAGACTGCGGTGCTCGCTCCTGGTCGGCCATGGTGCTCTTGCGCGCGTTCTTCGCCTTCCACGCGTGGTACACCTTCAGACGACGGTGGAACTCGTGCCGGCAGGCCTAGCACAAACAGTATTATATGTCACCCAGTTTATTAAAGCTAGATCTTCATAATATAAAGATTCAATTTCTTATAAAACTGTATTTTTTTCATGTCTGTGAATTTGATTAAAAAATAGGATAGTTTGGGGAAAATAATTATGCAAATTTCAGAATAATAGAGAAAGAGAAGCATAGACTTGAAAATTATCGTACACAAATCAGTAAATTAAAATAATTCTTTTTTTTTTTCGGATTAGGAACGAAAATTGCTACTTTATGTATTATGCTTATTTTCCTACTTACATAAATCCATACTCCATACTAATATTATAAATGCGAAAGTAACTCTGTCTGTCTGTCTGTTACTCAATCACGCCTTAACTACTGAACCAATTTGCATGAAATTTGGTATGGCGATATTTTGATACCCGAGAAAGGACATAGGATAGGTTTTATCCCGGAAATCCTACGGGAACGGGTTTTTCTTTGAAAACGCGGGCGAAGCCGCGGGCGGAAAGCTAGTAGAATATAAATAACACAGTTTAAAAGGTAACCTTTAATAAATATGGCAAAGTATAAATATTTACCTCCAACAATTCAATATCACACGACGTATTGATAGTGTCTCGTAGCTCTGAATACTTCCATTTGGACAGGTCGTACTTTTGCTTGCCTTGCATCGCTTGCTGCATGCGAACTCTTTCCGACCTATGAATTATTTACCTACTTAATATTTGCACAAATGAAAATCTATATTATGTCTTTTTTTCGAGGTTAATAAAGGCTATATTTGAACAAAAAAATAAAAATTTTAATTTAAAATAAAGTCCAAATATACATAGTTTGAACTATTCCCCTAATATTATTTTTTCAAGAACAATACTTTGACGAAAGAAGTTACTTTTTAAAGCTAAAGATCTACATCCGAGTTCCGATTGAAAGTTTTAAATAAAACAATTACGCAATTGACCAATCCAAATAGTAAATCAGGAGGAAACCTTAGCATTTCACTAAGAAACATAAGGATTATAGATTGGAAAGAAATCCAAAAATCAACAAAATAAGGAAAAAATAAAACAAAGAACACAAAATGGGTACAAATAAACTTATAACATATTCTAAAGCATTATAATACAACTAAAACTACATTAATCAAATAGGTTATTTACACACATACATGCTAGTTTACTTCTACTAATTACTTTACTTATTAATTATTGTCAAATATAATTTTTTACAAAAAACGACGCATAAAAATTTTAAACGTTTTTTTGAAAGTAAAATGTTAATCAATCAATTATTTTATACCAAAAATCATGCTATCTCGTTTTCTCACAACCGTATTTACTATGTTAGAATGAGAGAACACTTAGGTTTTTTGTAAATTAGTATGTTATTACGTGTTTCCGACGTGCAAAAAGAAATAGATAAGCGATAGCGCAAAATGTTAAAAATTAGTTTTGTCAAGAAGTAGTCCTCTTTCAATACCAATAATAAAATACAAATACAATACTTGAATACAATTTTTTATATGTTTTATTTTGATAAAAATAAATATTGAAAGAGGATAAAAGAAGGCGTGCGAAAGAGAAAACGTCTATATTTTGTCTCACTCGATACCTGTTCAATTTATTTTCTCCGTTCACTGAGTCCATTGTTGGGAAACTGTGCAAACATATTACAATATTATTTTGTTGTATTCATAAGCTAGAAAAAAGAAGTTTTGTTGCCAAAGAACCACTTTTTATGTACAATAAAAAAGTAAGCAGAAAGGCAAGATTGTAGTGTGCATATTGTTTTTTCGTTCAAGAAGTGCCTTTTCTACAATGTAATCAAATTCATTCGACTGTTTGAAAATAAATTCTTATTGTAAGTAAGTATATCACAATGTTTAACTTGCAAAAAAAATTTTTTTGTTAAAAAAAAAAGTATTTATCTGCTTTTAATTTTTTGCAAGTTATTTAAAAACTTATTGCTCATTAAATCTTCAACAATATTATAATTGTTTAAACTACAATACCTTCTCAACTGCGGTGGAGATCCTTCCACGTGGCCATTGGTCTCCTTCGCAAGTCGCACGGCCATTTCGTGATCACGGCGCTCTTGTTCTAATCTATAAAATTCATTTTTATTAGAAAATTTACATGAAAATCCAAGGAAAATGTATGTATAATGTTTAATTAATACTAGCGGTCCGCCCCGGCTTCGCCCGTGGTACATGTTTACGTTTTCTCTACATAAGAACCATCCTCGTACTTCAAGGAATATAATAAAAAAAGAATTATCGAAATCGGTTCAGCCGTTCTCGAGTTATGCGCTTATCAACACATTTTGCGATTCATTTTTATATATAAGATTTTTCACAAAGCAATAAATAAACATAGAATATCTTCAAAAACGTCTCACGAAATGGCCCTCATCTGTGTTTCCTGTAAAATAGGGTGTATTTCAAGTCAAGTAATAGGATATAAACACCACTATAGTTCAAATAATATAAATTTTACAAGTATATGGGCCCCATTTAACTAATTGAAAGAAAAGTTTTCTCTTCATATTTTTTTTAAACGGTTGGACTAAAAGCCTAGGCTATTAATGAAAGGACTGGTTTACCCAGTTAACACGTGATGACATACCTTTCGCGGCTCTCCAAATCCTGTCTAGCAGCTTGTTCGAGCTGCTGCTGTAACTGCATGGCCGCAATCCTGTCTTGTTCCTCTTGACGCGCCCGTTCCGCTTCCTCTAACTTTCTGCGTGCTTCTATTTCTGCTTTCCTAAAAGTACAGATGTTATATAATATGATGTTATTAGTTTTTATGATAAAAATAATTGACGATTTCATTTTGGATGACAAGAATTTTCGCTCAGCTAATTAAATATGTTTAATCCATCAGTCCCCGGAATCACAGACACAATAAAAAATCTATTGTGTCGCGGTCGGATCTGGCCTCTCGGTGGTTTAGAGGTTAAAATAAAAAAGTAGGCAATAACTATTTTCTGAATTAAACCTTACCCTTACCCATGAATCATTTAATATAAAGTGATTACGAATTTTCTATCAATATTTGCATCGGATTAAGATTTAGTCAGACTCTACTAGGCATCGAACACGAAACACATTTGGTCACTGTATATATTTCATGTTACTATTTTTTTCTAAATAATATGTCATAGTATAACGCAATTAAAAAAACAAAGAAAAACAATATAAACATACAGCCTCCTGTTCTCCTCCTCTTGTTTGAGGCGCTCAGCCTCTTTCCTCTTTGCTTCTTCCGCTAAACGCATTTCCGCTTCGAGTTTACGCAACCTTTCTTGTTCTTCCCTGAAATAAAGTACCACAACCAACATTACTCATTATCTAGATTCATTATTTTGAATTAGCTTTGTCATATGGTTCCCGAGAACTAAACCACGAGAAAAAAAGCTAGTATTTCCACAGAAAATGTCAGATAGTGAGATTTATATACATGAAAAATATTTTTTAATTTTACAGTATACATATACACTTTATAGATAAAAAAATCTTGTCTATCAATGTTCATACTAACCTGTTCTTTTGATCAACCATGGCTTTTTGTAGAGCGCTCATCTGTGTTTCCACATCTTTAGTTATCTTGTTGTAAATCTGATCGATTTCTGCACGAGTTATTTTTTCGTTACTCTGAAAATTATTAAGACACATATTTTAGATTACAAATTCTATAATATTTTCTCAGTATTTGTTCTTAGTATCTTGGATATTTGAAAATGACATATGAATATACTCAACTAGAAAAAAGTGTTTTATCTTAAATAATATTTAATACCACTTTCAATAGTTAACAACTACCGTCATTTTACAACAAACTTTACCTTGATAGCCGCACACGCGTTCCTAATAGCATTTCTCAGGTTCTCAATATTCCGTTTAGCATTATCCTTTTCGTCTTTAAGCTGCGATATAACCGAGTCCATTTGCTTGAGGTTATGTTCCAAGGCCTTTATATTAGCTATGGTTGTGTACCGGGGTTTGTGTTGACGACGCACTAAGTATCCGCGAATTGTCTTTTGTACTAATATGAGACACTTACGGCGGTATAGGATCTTGTTCTTTACTGAAATAGTGGAAATTTTAATTTTAATACGAATAAATTATAAGGTGAGGCTTCACATAGCTTCACAAATAAATGCCGATAGTGATTTTATATGTTGCTTTGATAAAAAAAAAACTATGCAACATATAATTAATGAAAAATTTGAAAAATTTAGATTTGATTTGAAAAAGAACATTTTACATTCAGCGTTTATATGGGAAAATATAAAAAATTAGAACTCTCCTATACCAACTTTATATTAAAAATAATTGAACAGCACTTTACAAGATTTATCAAGCTACAAGTATATCCTAAACAACAAACATTATCTATGACTAAATCTGTTCAAAATAACTCACACTTAATAGTAGACAGTACTGAAAACACAGCCCTCCTCCACCTCGACTTAACCAACCACGCAAGAACGGCATCCACTATGGATTTCAGATTTTCCGGGTCAGACCTCATCATGGTATCAAATTCGGAATATTTCCCGGGACGGAAAAACACGCGCGTTACACCGAATTTGTAGTCCTTGTCTGATAGGCCGAAGCTGTGGACTATTGCCTGGAATTTAAATTTATTATTATTAATGTGTAATTGTGCTTAAACTTATAAAACATTATATTGCTGTGCATTATAACAAAATCATATTGATCAATTACGAAATTATCGAATTGTAATTCGTCTAAATAAAAACCTTAATTAATTATAGTCAAATGTTTTTAGGTATATGACGACCAAAATAGATCGATACAATGTAGATAATTGTTTTACAGTTTTGAAATAAATAGTTTTAAGGCATGATATAAATAAGAAACAAATATACTATCCTGATTCAAGCTTGCCATTCAATTTAATATCACACTTACTACCCTAAAACATATGCATAAAATTCCATTCTACATACCTGACAGAAAACCTTAGGCGACAGCGCATTAAGTTTGGGCGGTAGAAAAGCCCTGTACATCTGGTATAGATCGTTAAACGGTGCCCTTGAAGGGTATCCGTGTTCCATCAACGCTAATACTGCTATAGTCCCGCTACATTGTAACTGGGTTAATACTAGAGACCCTTCTATAGCCCCCCCTACCATGCGGGAGTTCGGCTTGATACAACGCACGAAGTTTGTGCCCTGAAAGTTTAAATAATTTTTTAAAGTGAAACTTTTATTACATCGTCTCAAACTTTTTGGTCTGTGTAGCGCATGTCGCGTGTATAGCGGCTAGGTATGTAGGTATACCTACTCGGCAGCCGACCGTCACGCGACATGCGCTACACAAAGCAGTGTTCGGAACCGTTCGAACAGTTTCACTTTTACCGTGGTTTCATAAAACCACACAACATTTTTTTTGTATGGTTAATTATATTTGAAAAACAAAATTGGACACAGGGTTATAGGTGATGAAAACCTTAATTATAACAAAA
Source organism: Colias eurytheme (assembly GCA_907164685.1). Taxonomy (NCBI): domain Eukaryota; kingdom Metazoa; phylum Arthropoda; class Insecta; order Lepidoptera; family Pieridae; genus Colias; species Colias eurytheme. The sequence goes on from CAJQZN010021905.1 coordinate 13,126, forward strand.
TCGTCTAAAAATGTGTCTAGCAGATGATGAATAGTAATATCGTATACATGTGGATTATATTCTTAAAAACTTATTTTATAACTTTTATTCACATATTTCTATTTTACGAATAATTGCTTTAAAATAAAGTTTTAATAACACTATTCGAATTAATTACAAAGTTAACATATTTCTATACAAAACAGTACTCACATTTTCCTTCAACTTGTCCATAAGTTGCGACAGCTGAGTTTGGAACTTAGCGCCCACTGATATAAAGTTCAGTTTCCCTTTAGCATTATTATTGTCACTGTTTTGGAACAATTGCTGTACTAGCGAATTGCGTGATTCTTGTATCAAAAATTCGAGAGACGCGTGCAAAGCGTCGTTGTTCTTTTCTATGAATTGATTCTGCAGAAAAAATATTTTAATATCATATCGTCACATAGTCGATGTCGACGAATGGAAATAATCGTCTCTCTTGGCATAAGCACGAATCATCCATTAGTAATAAAATTCCGCAATAAGTCGAAATATTCTTCTTTAAAAAATAATAATACTAAAAATTAAATAATTTATAAACGCGATTTATTCATTGTATTATTTAAACCGACTTTTGGAAAACTTTACAGCGAGCTCGTCACGTCAAAATAAATCTTTCAATTGGACATGTATAATCCTTGCGTAAAATCAAAGATAAGTAAAGGTTATAATAATAATATCGATGCAATTAATATATAAATACCGTATTGTAACAGACGGCGCCTGCAAAATGCCGCAAAAGGAATCCTTCGTCATCCCGCAGTATGCGGTGAGCTTTCAGACGAGACGCACGTGGCACTTGCAATCTAAGGAAATTGATTAAATTATTTTATATTTTGCAAACTTTTGTATTAATACATGCGTTTTCACACCGCTTTGAATAATTTACAAATTCGTTATAGCCTTGTTATGACAAATTAAAATCAATATTTTGGCAAGATTATGGTTTAGTGTGTTATTACTTCCAAGAATCCTGCAAGATAAGAGATTTCAGTAAGGAAGAGAACAATAATATTTTTTGTATACAATATTTTTACCTATTATTATTGGTCCCCAGTTCCTTATGGACGGCGTGTGTGAAGTGGCCAAATTCCGGCTTAGGTAATTTTGACTCCTCATCTAGAATATGGAATATGCCGTGGTTCTTGCTTTCGATGAGATCTATAAGAAAAATAACATAAAGAATAAGTTAGAGATTGTCTAATCTAAAAATGAACGCCCCTCCACTAAACTTAATTGTTTCAATGTGTGAGGACAAATAATTATTGAACCACTTTATATGTGTGCGCGCGTCGATTCTACTGCAAACTTTGACACTCGCGCACTGATTTGTCAACTAATCGGGCGATCAGTTCAGGTGCCTACCATTGTATGGCGGGGAGAGCGCGCTATGTACGGAATGACACGTCCGTTCTGTCGTGCATCGCGTCATTTATGCACTAGTTGGCCAACTGGTCCTGTCGTTCGGGCATGGACGGGACTGGAGGACTGAACGACCAATGAGGCAGACCAATTTGTGTGTATTGCGTCTATACACGTACTTTGAATGTGAGCGTAAACACAGTGGAGGGGCGTTCATTTTTAGATTAGACAATCTCTACCAGGCTGAAAATGTATTTTTTTTTTAGTTCTTATAATATAACATTCTTATCCTATCGAAATTCTTGACCGATTCTTATGAAATTTTGAGTGCATATTGGGTAGGTCTGATAATCAAAAAATATCTATTATTCATACCCAGTGATTATTATGTACTACTTATATTTTATAACACTCATACGATTTTGCTCCCCCCCC
>CAJQZN010021905.1:14953-29896 GCA_907164685.1 Colias eurytheme
CCCCCCCCAGTTCTGACAATAATTTAAGTTGGATGTAATATTGTATGTAAGTAGTGGTGCTGCCACACACTCACCGCTTGGCGTCATGCAGCTTGAGCATGACGCGCCACTGCGCACAGTCCGGGCTTGTGCAGTGTTCCCGCAGCTGTTCCAGCGCACGCTTCGTCTCACGCGCACCTTGCTCGTAGTACTCCTCGCTAGTTAGTAGCCGCGGCTTTGGAGGGAACTTTCTGCGCCTGAAAACATTTGGATTGGTTGGAACTAATTTGATTGAAGGATTTCAGTAAAAAGCGGCAAAAATATTTGTGCTGGGAGTATCTCTGGGCTGATCAAGTACAATTTCTTAAGGTCCTACCACACTAGGCGTAACTATGCGACAGCGTAGCAACGCGACGCGACTCAGCTTGATATCCTTTCTATGAAATTGTATGAGGATCGGACCTTTAATTTAAAATAGAGTATTCTCACCAATATCCCTGTATAGCGTATAACCACGACTGCGGGAAGTATTTGGCAACGAGCGAGGCAATCACAATGGCAGCTGATGCCTCCTGGTACTGGCTGCTAAAGAATGTCGTGAACACGCCCACTAGCTAAAAGTCAACAAGTGCTTATGAGAAACTATATTAGTTTCATATGACTTTCAATTTACATGGATAAATTTCAAGAGTATGACTATTGTATAATATTGTTAAGTAAAAGGAAAGGTGTCTTATAAATAACTATCTTTCCGCCGGCGGCTCCGCCCGCGGTTTCAAAGAAAAACTCGCATAGTTGCCGTTCCCGTGGAATTTCCGGGATAAAACCTATCCTATATTACTCGTGGATAATGTAGCTTTCGAATGGTGAAAGAATTTTTTAAATCGGTCCAGTAGTTCATGAGCCTATTCATTACAATCAAAGTTTTCCTCTTTATAATATAAGTGTAGAAAAGGAATTCAAAAACATGGAACACTAAAACTAAATTCATTTTATTTCAATATGCATGCTATTATATTTGATATATATAGAAGTGGGTGGGCAATAGCTAAATTTTCACTTACCTGTAAGGTCCACATAACCAAATTTTTACTCCGTTGATTCTTTGGTGGTCCAATCCGGTAGCATACAACAAAGCTAATGAATCCAGCCAGAAATGTATACCAGAACAAATAAGCCTGGTACGACACTACCAGAGTTCTTATGTTCTCCCAAATCTGCTGGAATAAGTACACTCCTACTGTCCAGCCTCCAATCAATATGCCGTATGTGAGAGTTTTCTGAAATGTTTAATACAGGTATTCAGTATAACATAGTTATGCAAAATATATGTTCAAGAAAAAAATTTACTCAACTACTACTCTAAATATACAATAACAGGGGTTGTATTATGACTTATCATATTATTACTTCCAGACAGATTATGCTGTGAATTGAACTAACTGGCAAATTCATATTATGATTGCAATAACCCGCCATGGTTAATTATGGTATTTTATGAATTTGCCAGTCAGTTCAATTCACAGCCTGGGTATAAGAGGTCATAATATGACCTCAGATATAATAATAATATATTAATTTATAGTTATAAGCAATCATGTTTTGGTAGTTTTGTAATTTCATACAATCATCACAATATCACATACATAGAAATGAAGTTACATGCACACTATACAAAATATAACTTACCTTGGGCAACAACCTGCTGACATAATAAACGAGCACCATGAAAGACGCAGACACCCCCACGATGATACCACACAAGTAGAAGAATACAGGATTTCCGCTAAGAGCTTTTGATGTGAATATCAATGCTATACCAGTTACCATTATCAAGACACGCCATAGATCCACTCCTACAAGCATAAAATTTTTGGTTAATACATTTTGAAATCTATTTTTAGCGCATATTTATTATGCCATGTTGTAAATAAATATTTTCTGCTTTACTTTGTTTTTTTTTAATATTCCCATTTTTCTTAGAAATCCTATACTTTTCTTCATCTGGTAAGATATGTAGATAGCTTTTTTTGGTAGACTTCATAGATATTCAAATAATTATTGAATTGAATTTTAACATTCAAGGTTATAAAAGTTACCTGAGAAATTTCAATTTTCAAATAACTTGAGCCAAGTTTTTTTGAGCAAAGTTTAAACATAGAAATATTTACAATTGCCATAATAAAATACCAAGAAATAAACTTACTTTGTATCTGTAGTTCAATACTATGTCTTTGTTTGGTATTTATAGCCATGCATGTAGGAGTAAAAAGGTTAATAGAGACACTTCTATAAACTTTCTTCTGGAAGGGATTGACAACGGCCCCCCAGCCATAGCTATCCTCTGTGTAGTCCTTATATACTTGTTCAGGATTATCACCCAGATATTGACTGAATTCATTGTTTTGTATTTTAATGTTAAACTAAAAAAAAACAGTTAAAGAAAATAATTTTATATCTGCAGTGAAAAAGCAATTAAGATAAGGTTACTATTGGTTTCAATTAGCACTAATACAAGTTTTAACAGTTATACTTTCTAATTTGAGGAATAAATAGAAAGAAGTTTTATAAGTAACTATAGAATGTTTAAAATCAAAGCATGTCCTTATTGATTTTTTTTATATATATTTTATGTTTAATTAAAACGGATTGATTGATAAAATTAATATTGAAGAAAACAACTACAGACACTATTTTATATTATGAAAAAGTATTAAAAGATTATGAACAACAATATAATTTAAGATGTTCCCCTGATCATTGGTATTAAGTAATTACCTTTACAGTTTGCCACAAAGCCAGCAAATTTTTAGCTGTTCCTGAAAAGCAGTATATATCTATCGATTGCTTTGAAGGAAATATCTCTCTATCAATCACCGTTGGACCACCAAGCCAATGTACTGTAAATAATGTTATTGAAGTTTTTACAAATACCAATATACGGCTCTAGTTTCATATATTAATTGAACAACTGCTATCAACTAATAAAGTAACCTATTTTTAATTATCTCACCATCGTAAGGCAATGAATTTGTTTTGGTGATAACAAATAACAACGCAAGAACCCGGAGACCAAGGTGCATTATGTCATGAGTTATTTAAGTTTATAAAAAAAACTTCCAAAGAAATCTGTACGAGAAAAAGTTATTACGATAGTAGTTGTAATTCTAATATCAAACTGTTCTAATCAAGGAAACTTTCCCTTATCTAAAAATAGCAAAACTGTGCTCATTTCACAACACAAATTAAAATAATGTGTTTTTTGATCATAGCTTGTTTGTAAAGTTTTGAGTGAAATGTCAGTGTCATTACTGTCATTCATATTTTGACAATAGATACGACTATTGACATTAAATTGCGCGCAAAATTCCACAGGCAATGAATGATAATGAAATGATGTACCAACCACAGGTAACAACAGAACTACAATCACACCACAACAAACAATGAAATATTTACAGCTGTTCTTTCGAGAATATCTTTCAAACTTTCTGCATTTTATGATATGTACGTGTTTATACCAAGTTTATACTTTTCATACTGATCGATTACATGATGAACTCCTAATATCGAGATTTCTGGAGCTACAATTATTAGTAGACTGAAAATTATTAGGTGTAAAGAGCGACGTGTACAGTGTGCACGAAATTAAGCTATTTAATAATAAAAAAACAGGCGATTAAAAAATCCTTTATACATCAGCTAGTAAGATTATAAATGGAAACGGAGTCTTTCAACTTCAAAGTACATACTTGGTACTATTTTCTGTGGTGAATATGGGTGGAATTCGTAGTTTCGTGGTAGTTTCAAACTATTCGTAATTGAAGGAAGAATACTTGACTGCACAGTAATCACATGACGTATAAATATTAATTACTAGAGGTCCGCCCCGGCTTCGCCCATGGTACATATTATTTCGCAATAAAAGGTAGCCTATGTCCTGTCTCGGGTATCAAAATATCTCCATACCAAATTTCATGCAAATTGGTTCAGTAGTTTAGGCGTGATTGAGTAACAGACAGACAGACAGAGTTACTTTCGCATTTATAATATTAGTATGGATGCTTTACAATTAATTTTCTCGAAAAAATACAAAGCATCAAAGATTCTGGGTTCAGTGATCAGTCAGATGATTAAAACATCCCGTTAATGCGAATCTAATGTATCAGAGATAAAGTATAACATAGAAAATAAAACACATAATATCATACAATCCTATATTTATTTGGTAAAGCATAACACAAATTCATGTACTTCACGGCATAAAAGGCACTCATATATTATTGTACTAAGTTTACAAACCTTACACTATATTATTTTAAAACTGCCAAGCTCTGGTAGGAATGTACTCAATACTGTTAAAAATGCATAATATGTAAAATACTGGAAAATTGTATAATTTTGATACAAAGCTGCATCCCCAGTCTTAAAGTTGGATAGGAATGTCTCGATTAGAAATATACAATAGTTTAAGACACTAAGTGAGAGTAAATAGTTTGAAATACTTAGTTAGAAAATACATTATTGGAAAAAAATACCGAAAATTTCATTAAAATACTATAGCTGAAGAAAACTATCGTTAAAATTCTTGTAATTTCATTATTATATTGAATATACATTTAATAACTCTTCACTTTTCTTGTAATTCACATAAATACCTACTTATTAAATAATGCACACAATTTTAAAATATTTCGTCCATATACTTTGTGAATATACTATAATTATTATAATTAAACAATTATATAAAATGTCAATTAAAATTTAGATATGTAAGTAGTTGGAATCACATATATTTTTAAATATAAGGCAACAATTGGATCACATGATGTAAATTGTATTTTTTTTATCTGACCTTCACATATAATTAGGTAGATTGAAATAAATTAAGTAAGCCGTCTAATATACTAGACAAAAAGTTAACTAAGTGTATAATAATACTTTCTAATTATGATTAGTTACATCTGAAATGTTTTTTAGGAATGCCAAGAATAATGTACTAATAAATTTCAATCTAAAATAAATCGCAAATTGTCGTTTACAACCATAAAACTGAAATAATACTATATTGACCTAAAGTTTCTATAAATTTTCGTTCTCTATTTGCTAACGTCTACATAAATTAATAAAATTTACAACTCTACTATTGATGGATAATATATTTTTGCCTAAATGTAAACAAGTCACAGTAAATCGATTGCTCGAGTTGAAAATCACAAAATTCCATACAATCTGTTGATAAATAGTTTCGTTTACGTAAATTACGTCTAAGTTGTGTACTTGTATGATCACAGTCACTGCGGACCAACATATTGCACTATCTACCTTTGAAGGCACAGTTGAAAGCGCTAATTTTTATAATAACTTATGTTTTAATACTCTTCTTGATGGTGTTATTGTCGTTGTATTTGCCTGAAAAAAAATAACGCTTTTTTCAAATGTTTTAAGTTGGTTTATATTATGTATAAAATAAAATTGTTATTAATTAATCGTAAAGGTTAATCGTAAGCATCTACTAGTACAATAAAATGTTAAAGTATCAAAGTGAGTTGTTCCTTTTCACTTTATTCAATGAGAATAATTAAACAATTGTGAGAGCTCTCTCTCAATCGAAGAAAAAGGGAGTGAGAGGATGAGTGAATGAAAGAAAACGATTTATTTTAGATTATTTCAGATAAAAAAGACAATATTACACAAAATAAATGTGCACACATAAAAAGAGACAAAAATTTCGACTTTATGTATAGGTAAAAATAGTATAGTATTGATTTTGTGAGGCTTATCTTATCTTAATATATATAAATGTCGTGTCACAATGTTTGTCCTCAATGGACTCCTAAAGCACTTAAACGATTATAATAAAATTCGCACACCATGTGCAGTTTGATCCAACTTGAGAGATAGGATAGTTTAAACATGTAGGTACCACGGGCGAAGCCGGGGCGGACCGCTAGTATATTTTTTTGTTTACGACGACGCGGTTGGCGCAGTGGTAAAGTAACTGCCTACTGAGCCGACGGTCCTGGGTTCGATCCCCGGTCAGGGCAAATATTTGTAAGATGAATTCAATTATTTGTTCTTGGGTCTGGGTGTTATTATCTATATATATGTATTTATAATATTATATTAATTATCGTCGCCTAGTACCCACAACACAAGCCTTAATTGAGCTTACTGTGGGACTAGGTCGATCTGTGTAATAATGTCCTATAATATTTATTTATTTATTATTTACTAGCTGCTCCGCGCGGTTTCACCCCCGTGGCTCCTCTCCTGTTGGTCGTAACGTGATGGTATATAGCCTTAATAGCCTTCCTCGATAAATGAGCTATCTAACACCGAAAGAATTTTTCAAATCGGACCAGTAGTTCCCGAGATTAGTGCGTTCAAACAAACAAACAAACTCTTCAGCTTTATAATACATATTAGTATGGATAATACCTAATGCTTAGGGCGGTAGGGCGGGCCGCCGTGGCGCGCCCACTCGCGCTCGAACTCGTGCTCGAGCACCTCCGCGCCGCGCTTGCGCGTCAGCCCCGTCTCGTCCAGGCTCAGCTCGCACATTTGCATGTCGTCGATACCTGCAATTATGGCTTTATTATTATCATTTGTTATAGTTTGTTTTTTTTGACGTGACAACGTCTTATAATTCGATAGAGCCGGCTGCACGCACGAAAAAATATGACTCATGCGGCGTTACCTCGCTCTGAGGCGTTTCATATAAGGCTTGAAGTGCAAGCGAGAGCGCGGAACGAGCGACAAAGAAGCACATTCGGACATTGTCACGTTCTATCTTCAGTAAACCGATTTTACAGACAACCATTTTTTGAAGAGAAAGTAACGCAACAAGTCTGACCGGCCTGCAGCAGCACGGGCGCCTTGTCGGCGTGCAGCTCCATCTGGCGCGCCACGTACTGGCCGTCGAAGTGCGCGTACCACCAGCCGCGCCGCTCCGCCTCGCCCGCGCGCACGAACGGGATGCGGAAGTAGCGGTGCCGCGCCCCGAGGATCTCGCCCTTCTGCGCCACGCGCGGGGTCTTGGCTGCAATGTATACAGGCAACAGGGTGAATGATGCGTATAGTGCGAGATTTAACATGCACAAAATAACATAAATCGAGTAAATAAATAGATAAATAAATAAAATTGTTTTATTTCAGGAAATATTGGGTTCCCATATGCAAGTTACAATGTATACAAAATGAAAAAAAAAAACTTAAAGACAATTAGAGCATCATTTATAGTTTTTTCTTGGCTTTACAGGTTAAGGAAATGTAAAGGAATGACAAATTATATTCAGTCAAAGAAAGCAGAAATGCAAATACTAAGGGCAATTTTAAAAGACAAGGTAAATGCAAAATGTACCGTTTTATAATTTCAGTTCTCATTCTAACACCGGCCATTAAATATATCCCTGATATTCAATTACTGGATATAATTTCTTATTACCCACTAATAAATAGAAAGAGACCAGTTTTTTAAAAATACACCGCATGTCGTAAACGTATCGATTTGATGTAACTAGAATAGGATATATAAACACTGACCGGCATCCATGATAGACTGCGGTGCTCGCTCCTGGTCGGCCATGGTGCTCTTGCGCGCGTTCTTCGCCTTCCACGCGTGGTACACCTTCAGACGACGGTGGAACTCGTGCCGGCAGGCCTAGCACAAACAGTATTATATGTCACCCAGTTTATTAAAGCTAGATCTTCATAATATAAAGATTCAATTTCTTATAAAACTGTATTTTTTTCATGTCTGTGAATTTGATTAAAAAATAGGATAGTTTGGGGAAAATAATTATGCAAATTTCAGAATAATAGAGAAAGAGAAGCATAGACTTGAAAATTATCGTACACAAATCAGTAAATTAAAATAATTCTTTTTTTTTTTCGGATTAGGAACGAAAATTGCTACTTTATGTATTATGCTTATTTTCCTACTTACATAAATCCATACTCCATACTAATATTATAAATGCGAAAGTAACTCTGTCTGTCTGTCTGTTACTCAATCACGCCTTAACTACTGAACCAATTTGCATGAAATTTGGTATGGCGATATTTTGATACCCGAGAAAGGACATAGGATAGGTTTTATCCCGGAAATCCTACGGGAACGGGTTTTTCTTTGAAAACGCGGGCGAAGCCGCGGGCGGAAAGCTAGTAGAATATAAATAACACAGTTTAAAAGGTAACCTTTAATAAATATGGCAAAGTATAAATATTTACCTCCAACAATTCAATATCACACGACGTATTGATAGTGTCTCGTAGCTCTGAATACTTCCATTTGGACAGGTCGTACTTTTGCTTGCCTTGCATCGCTTGCTGCATGCGAACTCTTTCCGACCTATGAATTATTTACCTACTTAATATTTGCACAAATGAAAATCTATATTATGTCTTTTTTTCGAGGTTAATAAAGGCTATATTTGAACAAAAAAATAAAAATTTTAATTTAAAATAAAGTCCAAATATACATAGTTTGAACTATTCCCCTAATATTATTTTTTCAAGAACAATACTTTGACGAAAGAAGTTACTTTTTAAAGCTAAAGATCTACATCCGAGTTCCGATTGAAAGTTTTAAATAAAACAATTACGCAATTGACCAATCCAAATAGTAAATCAGGAGGAAACCTTAGCATTTCACTAAGAAACATAAGGATTATAGATTGGAAAGAAATCCAAAAATCAACAAAATAAGGAAAAAATAAAACAAAGAACACAAAATGGGTACAAATAAACTTATAACATATTCTAAAGCATTATAATACAACTAAAACTACATTAATCAAATAGGTTATTTACACACATACATGCTAGTTTACTTCTACTAATTACTTTACTTATTAATTATTGTCAAATATAATTTTTTACAAAAAACGACGCATAAAAATTTTAAACGTTTTTTTGAAAGTAAAATGTTAATCAATCAATTATTTTATACCAAAAATCATGCTATCTCGTTTTCTCACAACCGTATTTACTATGTTAGAATGAGAGAACACTTAGGTTTTTTGTAAATTAGTATGTTATTACGTGTTTCCGACGTGCAAAAAGAAATAGATAAGCGATAGCGCAAAATGTTAAAAATTAGTTTTGTCAAGAAGTAGTCCTCTTTCAATACCAATAATAAAATACAAATACAATACTTGAATACAATTTTTTATATGTTTTATTTTGATAAAAATAAATATTGAAAGAGGATAAAAGAAGGCGTGCGAAAGAGAAAACGTCTATATTTTGTCTCACTCGATACCTGTTCAATTTATTTTCTCCGTTCACTGAGTCCATTGTTGGGAAACTGTGCAAACATATTACAATATTATTTTGTTGTATTCATAAGCTAGAAAAAAGAAGTTTTGTTGCCAAAGAACCACTTTTTATGTACAATAAAAAAGTAAGCAGAAAGGCAAGATTGTAGTGTGCATATTGTTTTTTCGTTCAAGAAGTGCCTTTTCTACAATGTAATCAAATTCATTCGACTGTTTGAAAATAAATTCTTATTGTAAGTAAGTATATCACAATGTTTAACTTGCAAAAAAAATTTTTTTGTTAAAAAAAAAAGTATTTATCTGCTTTTAATTTTTTGCAAGTTATTTAAAAACTTATTGCTCATTAAATCTTCAACAATATTATAATTGTTTAAACTACAATACCTTCTCAACTGCGGTGGAGATCCTTCCACGTGGCCATTGGTCTCCTTCGCAAGTCGCACGGCCATTTCGTGATCACGGCGCTCTTGTTCTAATCTATAAAATTCATTTTTATTAGAAAATTTACATGAAAATCCAAGGAAAATGTATGTATAATGTTTAATTAATACTAGCGGTCCGCCCCGGCTTCGCCCGTGGTACATGTTTACGTTTTCTCTACATAAGAACCATCCTCGTACTTCAAGGAATATAATAAAAAAAGAATTATCGAAATCGGTTCAGCCGTTCTCGAGTTATGCGCTTATCAACACATTTTGCGATTCATTTTTATATATAAGATTTTTCACAAAGCAATAAATAAACATAGAATATCTTCAAAAACGTCTCACGAAATGGCCCTCATCTGTGTTTCCTGTAAAATAGGGTGTATTTCAAGTCAAGTAATAGGATATAAACACCACTATAGTTCAAATAATATAAATTTTACAAGTATATGGGCCCCATTTAACTAATTGAAAGAAAAGTTTTCTCTTCATATTTTTTTTAAACGGTTGGACTAAAAGCCTAGGCTATTAATGAAAGGACTGGTTTACCCAGTTAACACGTGATGACATACCTTTCGCGGCTCTCCAAATCCTGTCTAGCAGCTTGTTCGAGCTGCTGCTGTAACTGCATGGCCGCAATCCTGTCTTGTTCCTCTTGACGCGCCCGTTCCGCTTCCTCTAACTTTCTGCGTGCTTCTATTTCTGCTTTCCTAAAAGTACAGATGTTATATAATATGATGTTATTAGTTTTTATGATAAAAATAATTGACGATTTCATTTTGGATGACAAGAATTTTCGCTCAGCTAATTAAATATGTTTAATCCATCAGTCCCCGGAATCACAGACACAATAAAAAATCTATTGTGTCGCGGTCGGATCTGGCCTCTCGGTGGTTTAGAGGTTAAAATAAAAAAGTAGGCAATAACTATTTTCTGAATTAAACCTTACCCTTACCCATGAATCATTTAATATAAAGTGATTACGAATTTTCTATCAATATTTGCATCGGATTAAGATTTAGTCAGACTCTACTAGGCATCGAACACGAAACACATTTGGTCACTGTATATATTTCATGTTACTATTTTTTTCTAAATAATATGTCATAGTATAACGCAATTAAAAAAACAAAGAAAAACAATATAAACATACAGCCTCCTGTTCTCCTCCTCTTGTTTGAGGCGCTCAGCCTCTTTCCTCTTTGCTTCTTCCGCTAAACGCATTTCCGCTTCGAGTTTACGCAACCTTTCTTGTTCTTCCCTGAAATAAAGTACCACAACCAACATTACTCATTATCTAGATTCATTATTTTGAATTAGCTTTGTCATATGGTTCCCGAGAACTAAACCACGAGAAAAAAAGCTAGTATTTCCACAGAAAATGTCAGATAGTGAGATTTATATACATGAAAAATATTTTTTAATTTTACAGTATACATATACACTTTATAGATAAAAAAATCTTGTCTATCAATGTTCATACTAACCTGTTCTTTTGATCAACCATGGCTTTTTGTAGAGCGCTCATCTGTGTTTCCACATCTTTAGTTATCTTGTTGTAAATCTGATCGATTTCTGCACGAGTTATTTTTTCGTTACTCTGAAAATTATTAAGACACATATTTTAGATTACAAATTCTATAATATTTTCTCAGTATTTGTTCTTAGTATCTTGGATATTTGAAAATGACATATGAATATACTCAACTAGAAAAAAGTGTTTTATCTTAAATAATATTTAATACCACTTTCAATAGTTAACAACTACCGTCATTTTACAACAAACTTTACCTTGATAGCCGCACACGCGTTCCTAATAGCATTTCTCAGGTTCTCAATATTCCGTTTAGCATTATCCTTTTCGTCTTTAAGCTGCGATATAACCGAGTCCATTTGCTTGAGGTTATGTTCCAAGGCCTTTATATTAGCTATGGTTGTGTACCGGGGTTTGTGTTGACGACGCACTAAGTATCCGCGAATTGTCTTTTGTACTAATATGAGACACTTACGGCGGTATAGGATCTTGTTCTTTACTGAAATAGTGGAAATTTTAATTTTAATACGAATAAATTATAAGGTGAGGCTTCACATAGCTTCACAAATAAATGCCGATAGTGATTTTATATGTTGCTTTGATAAAAAAAAAACTATGCAACATATAATTAATGAAAAATTTGAAAAATTTAGATTTGATTTGAAAAAGAACATTTTACATTCAGCGTTTATATGGGAAAATATAAAAAATTAGAACTCTCCTATACCAACTTTATATTAAAAATAATTGAACAGCACTTTACAAGATTTATCAAGCTACAAGTATATCCTAAACAACAAACATTATCTATGACTAAATCTGTTCAAAATAACTCACACTTAATAGTAGACAGTACTGAAAACACAGCCCTCCTCCACCTCGACTTAACCAACCACGCAAGAACGGCATCCACTATGGATTTCAGATTTTCCGGGTCAGACCTCATCATGGTATCAAATTCGGAATATTTCCCGGGACGGAAAAACACGCGCGTTACACCGAATTTGTAGTCCTTGTCTGATAGGCCGAAGCTGTGGACTATTGCCTGGAATTTAAATTTATTATTATTAATGTGTAATTGTGCTTAAACTTATAAAACATTATATTGCTGTGCATTATAACAAAATCATATTGATCAATTACGAAATTATCGAATTGTAATTCGTCTAAATAAAAACCTTAATTAATTATAGTCAAATGTTTTTAGGTATATGACGACCAAAATAGATCGATACAATGTAGATAATTGTTTTACAGTTTTGAAATAAATAGTTTTAAGGCATGATATAAATAAGAAACAAATATACTATCCTGATTCAAGCTTGCCATTCAATTTAATATCACACTTACTACCCTAAAACATATGCATAAAATTCCATTCTACATACCTGACAGAAAACCTTAGGCGACAGCGCATTAAGTTTGGGCGGTAGAAAAGCCCTGTACATCTGGTATAGATCGTTAAACGGTGCCCTTGAAGGGTATCCGTGTTCCATCAACGCTAATACTGCTATAGTCCCGCTACATTGTAACTGGGTTAATACTAGAGACCCTTCTATAGCCCCCCCTACCATGCGGGAGTTCGGCTTGATACAACGCACGAAGTTTGTGCCCTGAAAGTTTAAATAATTTTTTAAAGTGAAACTTTTATTACATCGTCTCAAACTTTTTGGTCTGTGTAGCGCATGTCGCGTGTATAGCGGCTAGGTATGTAGGTATACCTACTCGGCAGCCGACCGTCACGCGACATGCGCTACACAAAGCAGTGTTCGGAACCGTTCGAACAGTTTCACTTTTACCGTGGTTTCATAAAACCACACAACATTTTTTTTGTATGGTTAATTATATTTGAAAAACAAAATTGGACACAGGGTTATAGGTGATGAAAACCTTAATTATAACAAAATCGTCTAAAAATGTGTCTAGCAGATGATGAATAGTAATATCGTATACATGTGGATTATATTCTTAAAAACTTATTTTATAACTTTTATTCACATATTTCTATTTTACGAATAATTGCTTTAAAATAAAGTTTTAATAACACTATTCGAATTAATTACAAAGTTAACATATTTCTATACAAAACAGTACTCACATTTTCCTTCAACTTGTCCATAAGTTGCGACAGCTGAGTTTGGAACTTAGCGCCCACTGATATAAAGTTCAGTTTCCCTTTAGCATTATTATTGTCACTGTTTTGGAACAATTGCTGTACTAGCGAATTGCGTGATTCTTGTATCAAAAATTCGAGAGACGCGTGCAAAGCGTCGTTGTTCTTTTCTATGAATTGATTCTGCAGAAAAAATATTTTAATATCATATCGTCACATAGTCGATGTCGACGAATGGAAATAATCGTCTCTCTTGGCATAAGCACGAATCATCCATTAGTAATAAAATTCCGCAATAAGTCGAAATATTCTTCTTTAAAAAATAATAATACTAAAAATTAAATAATTTATAAACGCGATTTATTCATTGTATTATTTAAACCGACTTTTGGAAAACTTTACAGCGAGCTCGTCACGTCAAAATAAATCTTTCAATTGGACATGTATAATCCTTGCGTAAAATCAAAGATAAGTAAAGGTTATAATAATAATATCGATGCAATTAATATATAAATACCGTATTGTAACAGACGGCGCCTGCAAAATGCCGCAAAAGGAATCCTTCGTCATCCCGCAGTATGCGGTGAGCTTTCAGACGAGACGCACGTGGCACTTGCAATCTAAGGAAATTGATTAAATTATTTTATATTTTGCAAACTTTTGTATTAATACATGCGTTTTCACACCGCTTTGAATAATTTACAAATTCGTTATAGCCTTGTTATGACAAATTAAAATCAATATTTTGGCAAGATTATGGTTTAGTGTGTTATTACTTCCAAGAATCCTGCAAGATAAGAGATTTCAGTAAGGAAGAGAACAATAATATTTTTTGTATACAATATTTTTACCTATTATTATTGGTCCCCAGTTCCTTATGGACGGCGTGTGTGAAGTGGCCAAATTCCGGCTTAGGTAATTTTGACTCCTCATCTAGAATATGGAATATGCCGTGGTTCTTGCTTTCGATGAGATCTATAAGAAAAATAACATAAAGAATAAGTTAGAGATTGTCTAATCTAAAAATGAACGCCCCTCCACTAAACTTAATTGTTTCAATGTGTGAGGACAAATAATTATTGAACCACTTTATATGTGTGCGCGCGTCGATTCTACTGCAAACTTTGACACTCGCGCACTGATTTGTCAACTAATCGGGCGATCAGTTCAGGTGCCTACCATTGTATGGCGGGGAGAGCGCGCTATGTACGGAATGACACGTCCGTTCTGTCGTGCATCGCGTCATTTATGCACTAGTTGGCCAACTGGTCCTGTCGTTCGGGCATGGACGGGACTGGAGGACTGAACGACCAATGAGGCAGACCAATTTGTGTGTATTGCGTCTATACACGTACTTTGAATGTGAGCGTAAACACAGTGGAGGGGCGTTCATTTTTAGATTAGACAATCTCTACCAGGCTGAAAATGTATTTTTTTTTTAGTTCTTATAATATAACATTCTTATCCTATCGAAATTCTTGACCGATTCTTATGAAATTTTGAGTGCATATTGGGTAGGTCTGATAATCAAAAAATATCTATTATTCATACCCAGTGATTATTATGTACTACTTATATTTTATAACACTCATACGATTTTGCTCCCCCCCC
>CAJQZN010021914.1:59-17031 GCA_907164685.1 Colias eurytheme
TTGGTTCAGTAGTTTAGGCGTGATTGAGTAACAGACAGACAGACAGAGTTACTTTCGCATTTATAATATTAGTATGTATATGAAGATAATATCGAAATCTACACCGGAGAAAGGAGAAAAAATTATATTTTTGTATGTTTTTAAAAGTTCAACTCAAAATAACTATAACCTACTTACCTGTTTGAAAATAAAAGACATAAGCTATTATTTTATTTTCAGATTTACACATTAAAATATTTTTACTTCCTACTCTCTTGCAATAAATAATAGAACAAGCTTATGCTACTATCATGTTATTTCACACTATTTACTTAAAAGTAAGCTTTAAAACCGTTAAAAAAGCAAAGACCATTTGAAACGTGTTTGATCAAGTATTGAGGAGACTTATGGAAAGGAAATCCTTATACAAAACACTGGAGTGTGACGTTAAAAACAATAATTCTTCATTACTATTAGCGTAGGGGTGATTGTTAACTATACGGCTAAATATGGTGCAGTTTTTAACATTAAATTGATGCTATAGGCCAACTATAACTATAAATAGATGGAAGAATAAAAACATAGATTAATAGAATATTTTACTTCACTTTATTTTTTACCAAATAATTGAGAACCTTTTCATAATACTCTGATATATTATTAGGTATCAATGAACACAGACACAAATACCTACTATCTATCTAGGAAGGCATTGCACAAACTTTTTTTCAGAATTAGGTGTTTTTCTTATACTAATATTTTTAAAGACCCATAAAATAATCGTATCAATTCCTCGTACTACCTATGTTTGAACTGTAGGTTCTCTTATTCGTAATCTTTTACGTTTATTATAAAAAATTGGTGCACCCTAGTTCATCGCATGTTCCATTTTACAAGTGCTACAATAATTTTGTTATACTAAGATGCGAACAGCGCAGGTGTTCACAAAACGATAGGGTGCACTTTTTGTGCTAGTGTAGCGTTAAACGCAATCCGACTTAATAACTGACTATTTAGTTGAATAAAGCCACTACATTTGGATTAATCTGTCAGTATTATGGAGTGAAAAATTTTGGCAATATGTAGCTTGTTGTCGTGTTTTTTTTTGTCTATGCTATCTAGAAGGATGAAAGAAACAATGGAACTCAATATATTATAAACTTCATGATAATATTATTATACAGATCCTTTAAGCACTTATTTGACTTTAGACACATAAAACTGAAAGAATAGAATAAATTCGATCGCTCTGGGCGGGTCACGAGTGGCTGAATTGGTCAGGCATCCGCCCCGGTTTGGCGCGAAAGGATGCGGGTTCGAGTCCCGCCTCGTGATCGAATTTTTTATATTCTTTATAAATTTAAATTTATACTTAATTGAAGCAAATCTATTGTAATAATTACAAATTAGAGTAATAATTTACCTATACAAATATAACTATCTTTCCCTCTGATTTTGTCTTCAAATTATTATTTTTTTCGTTAATCGCAGGTGATTTTAATGAACATAAGATTCCGTTGTTAAATACAACAAACATGCAAATCATCACATTAAACCATATTGCCTTAGTAACCCTTTACGATTATGATCTAGCCGTGCGTAATTTTACCGTGAACAAAACAATAGGAGGAAACGCACGTGTTCAAACTAAATAAATTATAGTATTTTTTAATGATTAAGTAACACATTGTTATTTATTTTACAGAAATTTCATAACATAACTGGTTGATATTTTGTTATTAATAAATAGGATTATTAGAAAAATCTTTAGCATAAATGTACAACATTTTGCCAAACTTTTGTAGCACACTTTTAACATCACCTATTTTGTTTTATTACGTGTTCTGATAGTTAGTACTTAGTATCTTCTCTTCTTCTGTTTATATAATTAATTTCATAAAATAATTGTGGGTTTTTCTTTTTAAATTTGAATTACGTGTGCATTAATATACATACTATGAGTAAGATTTTCTCGAAAATTTAGTAGGTACTGTAATAAAACAAACTCTGTTAAGGAGATAAGAAAATTCCTACGAAAATTTAGTAAATGATTATTATTTATTATCTATATTTATATAATATACATTCCTACAAAATTGAATAATACCATCTAGACTAGCGATGCGTGTCAATAGCGTCCGCCCTTACGCACAGCTTTATTTCTATTCATCACGAAACACACGAAAGCACTCAAACGCACAGTATAGAAACATCGACATATGTGCCAGACAACTGAGCACACCCACCAGTCAAATTTGATTTACGCGTAAATTACAGTGTCATAACCTGTGCGTTCTACCCCAACTCCCCCGATTTGAAAGCCACAGAGTAAAATACACAGTATGTAAAATAGTGGGTGTTCTGGCACTTTGAGGTGAATTTGATTAGGAAGTTTTTTGTACTATGGCACGGGTAGGTTAAGTTAGTTTACAGGGAGTGCCCTTGTTCCACTCAAGTGCACCTTTGCTCATATTGATAATGCATTAATTTGAATATTCGCGGTGTCATATGTCAAATGGTTTTTTCTTGTTTTTAATGTGATTTATGCGGAAGTGTTTATTACGAAAAGGCATGGCGGTAAAGGTGACAAAATTATAGGAAATGCTCCGATAATGATTGAGTTTTTGACGTTTGAGGAATTGAAGAAATACGTAGGCTTTGTAATTGACGCTATCTTTGCATAATTGATTATTGTTAGGCCGAAATAAATTTCATTTTGTATATAAAACTTAGTTTTTTTCGTTTATAATTATTTATTACGTAGCTTAATAGAATATAACCACTAATGTATGCCAATGAATAAGTAAGCATGATGAATTAGTTTCGGATTATGAAGAGCAATTCGGCAAGTGATTTTTTGGGGTTCCACATAACAGATGAATGAAAAATGGTGGCCTTGCTGACTTTGCGATATGTCTAATGCCTTAATGCCGTAATCGAATCGCAGGAAATTAAGGTATCGGAAAATATCTCGAGATTTATTGATAAATAGAGTGATCTCGCAGTTTTTTTTGTGATACGGAACTAAGTGTAGGCTTGTGATAGTATTTATTAGGATTGTAAAAACATTTCATTCAGTTTTCTTTGATTATGTGTGTGTATTGTTATAACGTTACTTTTGCATTTTTTTTTGTTGATACCACCAATAGGCGGTCCTAAGTAATGAAATTAAGATTTTGCTTAAAGTATTCATAACTTAAATGCTCATAGTTATATCGGTGGCTTTCAAAAACTAAATAATTAAAATAGTATTATTTAAAGATAAAAATAAACCCGTATTTTCATATTTTCTTAAATTTTCCAACAATTTTTTTTGCTATTTTTATGCAGTTCTTTTAAACGGATAATTATACCTCTCAACCTTTTCTGCTACAACTATAATTAAACCGTTTTACATCAATTTTCCAAACAATACGCAAAAACGCAATGATTCATATACTGATAGATTGTGATCGTTGCGTTGCCAACAGATGGCGCTAAACTCAAATTAGCGTATATAATCTGTAATGGCCTCACCTGTTACCGAAACTTGTTAGCGGGGTCAGATAATTAATCATTTTGACATTATTTTGGATATTTATTGTGTTCGAGGTATTGTGACGTAATTGAGTCATTGAAGGGTCTTGTGCAGAATTGTAAGTAGGACTTTTGTTCTGGTACCTTATGAATTTTTTTAATAAGTATAAATTATTTAATAGACATAGCCCTCGCGTCTGAAAGGTTGCTTTTATTCCCCGAGGGCTATTAAGGTTATTAAGCCCCTGGAACACAGGTATTAACCTGTGTTCCATAAGTTAATATCAAACAAAAAGTTAATGACTTGATATACCTACTACAAAAAATTATCAAAATACAATATGAAAACAGAAGTTTATTTCAGATAAATGATTCTCATAGTGTGTTAATATCAGCATAAAGATATAATATTGAGAGGCTTTTGCTCCCTCTTACCAAAATCTGAGCAGTCATGATGACCAACATTTGGTTTCCTTCTATCGGTATTAAGCTAGCGAATAAGTCAAATAAAGATGGTTGTATACTGGGAATACGAAACATTTGCATTTTATTTATTTTGTCATAATTTTTTTCAATTATTTGCTTTAATATAGAGAACATTAATATGGCATTTTTGAGATGATAACTATGTTATTAATGAAAACACTGTAATTTCACATTGGATCGTCCTAATCAAAAGCGATCTCTAACTGGAAATAAAAAACCTAAATTAAGCAATTGGAATAGGCCTGAAATCATATGAATTTGCTGTGATTTCCGATGTAAATATTAGATACACAATATTCACAAGCACAGAAAAAGATGATTCTTAACTTACCGTTTAGAAAAACGACCTGAAGATCATATGAAATCTGCCAACAGGACTATACATTTAAAAGTTTTAAATCTCTGTGTATCCCCGCCTTTATATTTATAACCATTTATGATAAATCTACATTTGGAAAGTTCAAACATTTTATCTAAAGCACACTAAACCGTTGAAGGGTGAAATATGCGAGGGTATATCGTGGATTTAAGTACTAAAGTAGGGGGAGTTAAAGTGACTGAAATGGAGCACATGTGATTTTTATTTTTAATACGGATTATAAGATTAATTTTGGTTTCGGGTTTGATAAATATTGGGCGAATTAAATTGGTGGAAATTTATTGGAATGATAGTATGATTTTTTTGTATGTGGTTAACGTAACGGCACCAGTCTTGTACAGATTAAGGAAAAAATTGATGTTTTTTGCAAATTTCTCGTAGGTTTTTTAACTTTATTGGATATTGTTCAGTTATACCTTTAGTTCAATGTTAGTTTAACGTAACCAATGTTAGAAAAAAGATTACAATGCATAAATAATGAAGTTATTTATAAATTAAAAAACCACTTTTTTGCACCAGTGTTGGACAGTGAAAAATCTAATGATGGACACCCAGTTTTGGACAACATCCAGTTATGAACACCCATTTATGGACTGTACCTAATGTCGTTTCTCCAGTTATTTAAAATTGGAGAAGACTTATAGTTATCAATAGAATCTTGAAAATGATGATTGGAATACAATAAATCGGGGATGTATTTATAAAAAATAGTACTTATTAATTATTTTGCATACTTATAATATTTAAAACAGTCTTAATTTCCATTTTCTAGGCAAAAATTGGACAAATGCATCGTTAAATACGAGTTATGTCCGTTAAGAAACACCAATATGTTTTTTTTTAAGTCAGGGATGAAAAATATAACTAAAAAAAGTACTGCCATTCCATCCATTTTGGGACTTCTTCTTCTTCGTCATATCACTCTAGGGGGGTAGATGTTACCCGCGTCACGATGTTCCGCCATCTCTCTGTTTCCTGGCATTCCGCTACACTCGTGAAGTGAATCGCCAATCTGAATCCGCCAGCAGCCTTAATCTGATCGGTCCATCGATATGGATTCCAAATTGTAGCACGAGGCAAAAAGCTTTTTTTAAACTGTTGTCAAGATGGTGTGGATGAAATTTAAGCGCGTGTGCTATATGGTGGTGGAATTTAGCAGCAGACAACGATCCAAACAGTTCATCAGAGAACTCTCTAGATCTCTCTATTAGATATTATGTTGTTGGACCCATTAGTGTAATTTTAACAAAAAATATCAATGTCCA
Organism: Colias eurytheme; assembly: GCA_907164685.1. NCBI lineage: Eukaryota > Metazoa > Arthropoda > Insecta > Lepidoptera > Pieridae > Colias > Colias eurytheme. The sequence continues at coordinate 5,685 of CAJQZN010021914.1, forward strand.
TTATAGGAACCAAAGCAAATCCAGTCATGGACAATTGTTGTACAATATTGGAATCCTTTGTTTGAAATGGTCGTAATAGGTATATTATTAATCAGAAAGAAAAGACAATACAGAAAAGCGCATGTAATTAATACCTTTAAAAAAAGTTTATTTTCGACAAATGTCCATAAATGGATATATCCATAGAATTAAATCCAGTTATGGACACTGATGAATTTTATTTAAACAACATTACCTATCATGATACTAAATCGTGTAATATTTCGTACACTTAACTACTATAAATAAAAGTAACATCAAATTTTGCTGACATTTATACAAAAATTCTTATAACCAAAATTGTGTCCTCACTTCCTTAAGGATTTTCTTAGTAAAAACGGATTTCTTCGAAACGAGTCGCAGCAACTAAACATAACGTTCTGCCATCTTCAAAAATTTTGGCCGAATAAGATGAAATGTCGTATTTTGATAGCTTATGAACCAAACTTTTATTTTAAGTATTGCCAAATTATATAACGTTAATTTTGGTCTTAATATTTAAATTTAATATTTATTTTGTCCATTACTGGATGCTTGTCCACGACTGGTGCCGTTACCTTATCTGTTTTGTTAAAAAATTAAAGTAAACTATTATGGTAATCAAACCACATGAAATCGGGATATAATAATATTTCTAACATCTGTTTAATTGATATTTTGAACCAGATAGTTAGTACATAACTCAACGGCCTGATTTTTCAATATAAACGCTTGACTCTGAGGCTATAATAAAATAAAATCTACTAATTTCTAACCATATTCTTTCAATAACATCGGTTTCTAAGCGATAACACTCATTTCGACATAAATAATCCCATCAGCAGCGACCTACCACAAACACCAATTTACCTAATTTATCGTCTTAAAATTGGTGTAAAGAAATACGTTTCTTTTATAAACATGTCGTAGGAATTATTCACAGTATCACGAACCGTACAAAGAATTATGATAACAAGAAAACGCCTCTATTTTGCAAACCCTTAATTCGTTACGCTTTTTGCGGACCACACAGCGAATGTAATGGGTCAGATTGAACATTTTAATAAATATTTTTTGTATGGATTTTATTTATCATTTTCGTGGAATAATTAATAAATAAGTTAGATGTAAAAATGTTATAAAAAGCTTTTAGTGCATACCAAACGGTAGGTAAATATTCAGAAGAAGGTAATTTAAACACTAGGAAGATATCTTTTTGATTATATTTTTATTAATAGGTACATAATATATTGCTCTCATGTTTCAGGAATCTCCTCACGACCATGTAAAGTTACCAAATCTATTATAATTATAATCTATTTATCCAGAAAACCAATCATTAATACTTATTATTATTTTCTTACACACATATTACTTATTTATGCAATGGCTACATTAAGCTCAATTAGCTACGCCATTCCGACCACACGGGAGATGGCCTTTTTGTCCCCATCGGGTCTTCAAAGTGACCAATAAAGATATAAAATACGCTGAAAACACAATGGGTGATCATAAATTTCAATATTGACTGGACTGTGACAATGTAGTGGATTGGTCGACAGTGGGCGAAAATTATATATTGTGCTTTTTGTGAAGGTTTTAAATGAGTTAGCTTTGTATGATTGTTTGCCGACAGAGACATAATATTTAAAATAAAAACACTAAGTATGGCTTAGAAATTAAAGATTATTAACGCGATTTATTCATTGTATTATTTTCCCGACGTTACGCACACTTTGTAGCGAGCTAATTATGGATTCATATACTTAACTTATAACTCAATATGAGTAGATGAGTTTATGTGGAGATGTCAATTTATAATCAACTAGGTTTCCGCCCGCGGCTTCGCCCGCGCAGTCAAAGAAAAACCCGCATAGTTCCCGTTCCCGTGGGATTTCCGGGATTGCATTTTCCCGGGATAAAAAGTAGCCTATGTCCTTTCTCGGGTATCAAAATATCTCCATACCAAATTTCATGAAAATTGGTTCAGTAGTTTAGGCGTGATTGAGTAACAGACAGACAAACAGAGTTACTTTCGCATTTATAATATTAGTATGGATAATTTTATTGAGGACCATCATTATCTTTAACTAAAACTAATTAGTTGTATATAGACTATTTTTTTGTTTAAAAATGTATATCTTATTTAATTTCCGTATGAACTGAACGCATGGTGTAACTTACAGATATATAATATGTAATTAATACTCTTATTATTTATGTTTCAATGAAATATGAAACTGTAGTCATTGTAGAAGGAACAGGAAGAATGTAAGTGCGAACAATGTTTACTTGCGAACGTCAAATTAGTGCTATAAAGTGAAACCACAACGTATGGGATTATAAATTAAATCTGAGTGGGTACTTTTGTATCGCGCGATGGCATTTTTGGGTTAATGTAAGTAATGAAATTTTGTCAAAGAAATAAGACGAAATAGGTATAAAATTTTCTTGTTAAGTATAGTAATAACAATTGATAATTCTATAATTTAAGTGTCGTAAAAAACATCGCATCAAACGAGAAGGTTTAATTGAAGCGTCAATTAAATCTTAAACCAAACACGTTTTTGTTTTATTTTCTCAAATAACTTGAAAGGGAAAGAGATCATAATTAAATCGATAAATCACAAAAGGTCTTGATAACTTTGAAAAATATTCCACTGTATATTCAATAAACGAGTTAAAATTATTAATGGCAGGTATTAAACTACCTAATTAAAGCCCACCTATATCTAATTACCGTAAGTAAATCGACCATGAAAAAATAGTGTCACAATATATTCAAAAAAGCCTAACATTTGTTCAATTGTGAACAAGTGTGCTCGATGTTACAGATACATAATTTAAGGTGCATAAAATTAACATTTATTATAGGTTTTATCAGATTTTTAATTATCTTTCTTGGGCGGAATATTATGGTGACGAATAATATGCATGTCTCATATTATTGCCAAATAATAATACCTGGAAATAAAAATATGTATGTTTGTTTTATTCAATACTATGAACTAACCTTCAATTATATTCGTACCTCAGATAATATAACACAATATCTACATAAAATATTAGGTTATTCTATGATCGATCACTACATAGTATAAAACAAAGTCGCTTTCTCTGTCCCTATGTCCCTTTGTACTTTGATGTGTAATGTTTGTGTGTAATGTTTTTTTTTTAATAGATAGAGTGATTCAAGAGGAAGGTTTATATGTATAATAACATCCATTAAATAGTGGAGAAGTACTGTTCTCTTTGAGGTTTCTAATGTGATGTCGTAAATAATTACATTTTTTCCGCTTACATTGCAAACGCAGGCTGAACCCTACGAGTTTTATCAAAATAATGTACTACATATTGTACACATTGAAAAGGTCTACAGAAAAGTCCGTGATGGTATATGTCTATCTCTTATCTCTTATTACTAACAATAACTTTTTTTGTCATTTACTTTTTACGACAAATAATGGCTTATTTTTGAAGATATAACAGATTTAAAAATTGCGGGACGTAGCGTTTGCGGCGGTACCGCGCGGCCGCGCCATTGCACCCATGCGAAGCATGGGCGGGTCGCTAGTATACTATAAGATTTTCTAAAAAATATTATATCGTTTTTTTATTCTATATCTCTCCCTTTAAAAAAAAGATTACTTATTTTTATTTTCGTAACTTTTTTATAATAAATTTTTCTGTCAATTAGAAGCTAATTGTAATTCAATGATCGTGCGACTAAACATGTGTGCTTTAGATGTGGTCACGTAAGCTATAATAAATAATGAATACCATTATGCTAATGTACAAGTGTTTAGTTTTACACAATATGTGCTATTTAATCATTAAATATTATCTAGTAATCTAAAATCTAAATATTTCATTGTTAATTTCATTATTATAATGTGATATTGAAATTCTGATTCATCTTTAGTGTTTTTGTATTGCAAATGACTCAAGTCACTTGGCCTATTTTTTAATATTTTTTTTTTATTTTTTTTTTTATTTTTTTTTTTTTTTTTTAGGTCCACCAAACTGGACATAGCACTACAAAAATAGATATGGTTATTCTATGATACATCACAAGTAATAGGTGCTAGACCTTCTAGAGGTGAACACAGCCTGCAATTATAAGTACGCGAATACATATTTACATTATTACAATATTAACATAATTTAGAAAAATAACATTATGGATCAATTTAAATACAATATTTATGCAATTTTGGAAACTAATTTTTTAAATGAATTTAGGGATGCGCTAAATATATCGACGTTATTACAAACTTTTTCGTTGTAAGCTGAACACATGCGGTGCAATGACGAGTGTTGAGCGTAGTTTGTACGACAAAAGGGAAGACTAAACGTTTTCATGTTAGTGGGACGGCTGAATGGCCTTGGTATATGTATGCTAATTTTTCCTAATAATTGAGAATTATCTATTTTACCATTTATAATTTTGTATAGAAACACGATATCAGAAAGGGTCCGTCTGCTTTCAAGCGATTTCATTTTAAAGTGCATAAGTCTAGAAGAATAAGACGTTAGGTTACGGCAAAGATTGTGAGTGAAAGTTAGGTGGTACAGGAATTGTTTCTGAATCCGTTCCAACCGCTGTATGTGTACGGCATAAGTAGGATTCCACACAGGGCTACAGTATTCGAGGAGAGATCGTACGTAGCAATTAAAAAGCAATACTGGTACTTCAGAGTCATTAAAGAATTTGCTCTGTCTAATGATGAATCCAGAAAGGCGTGCGGCCCTTGTTGCTAACGAGTCTATGTGCTCGCGAAAGTCGACTTTTGTGTCCACCACAACACCGAGATCGCGAATGTTCGTGACTTCACCGATTGGAATGTTATCAATAGAGTAAGTTATATGAAGTGGATTACGTTTCCTTGTGAATTTTATATGATAACACTTAGATACGTTAAGGAACATGTTATTTTTTGCGCACCATAATGTGATGCTGTTGATATCGTTTTGTAATGCTAAAGTATCTTCATGGTTTTTTATTACCCTATACAATTTGAGATCGTCGGCGAACATTTGGTACTTAGACGTAATGTTGGCACCTAGGTCGTTAACGTATAGTAGAAAAAAGAGTGGACCGAGGTGAGAGCCTTGAGGTACACCTGAGGGTAATGGTCGAGCGACTGACTTGTAACCTCTGAGTACAACTAATTGGGACCTATTACGAAGATATGATTCGCACCATCTGAGCAGAGAGCCGCAAATACCTGCGTGGTACAATTTTTGGACAAGAAGGCTATGATCAACCATGTCAAATGCCTTGGAGAAATCGGTGTAGATAGCATGAATTTCATTTTGTTTTTCGAGCTCTTCATTGATGTCGCTGACGTATTCCAAAAGATTAGACATGGTTGAACGCCCCGGAAGAAAACCGTGTTGACAGGGGTCAAACAGAGGTTTGAGATGAAAATAAAATCTGTTGTAAATTATGGATTCGAACAGTTTACCCATGGCTGACAGTATTGATATCGGCCTATAATTCTTAACATCACTCTGATCACCTTTTTTGTGTATTGGAGTGATGTGTGCAATTTTCCATTTAGTCGGAAAATGGCCGAGGGAGATAGATTTATTGTAGATGTGGTACAGAGGCTTTGTGAGTTGCGCAGAACAAGTTTTTAAGAACAGGGGAACGATTCCGTCTGGGCCTGGTCCCTTGTTAATGTCTATTCCTTGAAGTGATTTGTAGATTTCAGTTTCAGAGATGTTGCAAGAGCCGAGAGATCCATTGTTAGTGAAGGGTGTCATAGCGAAATCTACTGAATGGGGTGCAAGTTTACTATTGTATATGGAGTGGAAGTATTCAGAAAAGAGATTACAGATATTGTGCCCACCTTGAACGTTTCGGTCGTCAAGATACATTTCATCAGGAATGTCCCTACTATTTGATCTTAAGGATTTTATAAAAGACCAGAAGTATTTTGGGTCTTTTTTTATTTGAGCCTTTGCCTCAGATTTAAGTCTATTAATACATGTCAGTAGCATTTTTTGGCAACGGTCACGTAACATTTGAAAAGTAACCAGATCCATTGGATTAGAGTATTTTTTGTACCTGTTATGATACTTTGACTTTTCGTTTAGGCATTTAATTAATGACCGACTGAACCAAAAGGGATAGTTCTTGTTATTTTTTGGTCGTAAGGGCGTGTATTTTGTTATTATGGGAGTTATAATACTATAGAATGTATCAACTGTTTCGTCAACTGTTTGTTTAGATTTAAAATAGCTATCCCAACATATTTTATCTAATTCCTCTTTGATTTTATTGTAGTCTGCCTTAGAAAAATTGAGGCTAGGAAACTTATTAATTTTGGGTGGTTTGTAGTTTTTTAGTTTGATATGTATGTCTAAAGGAGGGTGATGATTATCAATTTTTACTAGGGGGAATGGATTGATCATAACTTGAGATGAGTCTTTTGCGTTAGTGACAATAAGATCTAGCGTGCGGTCATTAATGTTTGTGACAGGATTTATTTGGTGGAGACTATTGAATGAAAGGGTGTCAATTAGCAGATTGTCGATTGGATTTGACGAGCAGGTTGGGACTAGATCTTTGTTTGTATCTAATTTCCATTGGATGTGAGGCAGATTAAAATCACCCGCCAACAAGATCACCGATTTCTTCGGTAGTTTATGCTGAACAATATTGTTTAAGTTTGAGGTGAAGTTATTTAAATTAGTTAAAGAGATAGGAGGAGGGAGGTATACTGCGCAAATAAATAGGGGGACGATGGAATTGCCTTGTTTCAGCTTAACAGCTAGCCATAGGTCTTCGATTGAGGATTCCCAATGCAGCTTACGAATTGGCTGGAACTTATTTAGGACAGCTACAAGTACACCACCTCCAGAGATTTTCTTAGAATCAGAGGAGCTTCGGTCCCTTCTGAATACCGTGTATCTATTGTCAAAAAGTTCGCGATCGAAAACCGAGTCATTCAGCCAAGTCTCTGTGAAAATAACAATATCAGCATTTTGTTTTAAAACATTTGTAAAAAGTTCTTCTGTTTTAGTCCGAAGACCTCTTACATTTTGGTATGTAATTTTTATTTTAGTATAATCGTTTATAACCATTCAGCAAAAAAACTAATCGAATTTAAGGGAATTCAGAAAGTCTAAATCCTTAACCACAAAGCTTTTGGACGTTATGTCCTTCCTCATATAAATACGGCCGTTTCTAACCCACACAAATTGAACGTTTTTGTCCTTGGACACTTTACGAGCCGCTGCGTGTAATTGTTTGTTTGTAGGTGATAGATGTTCACAAACGTACACAGGTTTCTGTTCCCCGGCGAGGCCCAAATGAGATGAGTTAAGTTTATTGTCCTGATGAGTCCTGTTGAACGTCTTAACGGCTGCAAGTATTTTATCCCGAACCAGAGGACTGGGGAGTTTGACTATAATCGATCTAGGTCGGTTTGATGTTTGGTTAATTTTTGCGACACGATGATAGTTTATTAACTCGTTTTCCGGTAGCACGCAGCCCACTGTAGCAACAAGCTGCTGAATAGTTGTTTTAAGGTTTTCTGCTTTAAATTCTGGAACGTTCTGAATTTCTAGATTACAATCTCTCGATTGTTGTTCAAGTTGATTCAGCTTAGCACTCAAATCAGTTACTTGTGATCGTAATGAAGAGTTCTCCAATTCCAAGTTTCCTATCTTCTTGGTCTTTACGTCCAGGTCAGCTTTGAGCTCGTCACACTTCGATGACATGAAATTTACACTATCTGTGAGCTCCTGTATTATACTGCGTGTGCCAGAGTTTTCCTCAGCAAAATCTCGCCTTATATCTCTGAGAAGACGCGATAAAGATTCGTCGAGTTTTTTGTCGATGTACTGTTTGAGGTCTTCGCAATCAGCAGCGGGTGAAGTTAGTCCTACTGGACGGTGAGGAGAATTGGAGTTACCACCCCGTTTGTCTGTAGATTTACACTCTGAGCACTTCCAATTGGCCTTGTAGGATTTAGATTCTTTAGAAAAGTTATCTGCAGGAATGCCCAGGCACTGGAAATGGTACGTGGAATTGCACTTGGAACAAATTTTAAGATCGTTTGTCTTAACTTGCTTGTTACACTTACTACATATATTCATTGTTTTTAATTTCCCGTAATCTTGGTAAATTTTCTGAAGCTGGCAACTCTACGTCTTAGCAAAAATGAAGTTTGACGTTGTCAATTGATTTTGACATGTAAAATCTTGGTTGATTGCGGGTATTTAGCGCTGTGCGTTGTTTGAGGGTATAAAATTCGGTATTGTATTTTGCTATTTCTAGTTGATAAAATGAACGTAAAGTTGAGATAACGATACCACAGCTTCCTTGTGAGATATATTTCACAAATCACACACTATAAACTTAATACTGATAGAATTTTAATAATAATTTGAAGTTATTGTACGAGCGTATTTATCAAGGTAAAATGTTGCCACACTTTTCTGGGATAATTCTTACCACCTAATCCTAGCTAAAAAGAAAGTGTATTTACTGTTTGTTTGTCTTTCTGTTACGTCGCAAAGAAGCGATTTCATGGTACCTATGATTTTTCTGGTATGATAGGCTTGAGAGCGAATAAGGCTATTTTAAATCGTTGGAAAACATCTCATTACAATGATAATATTAATTATAATGCTTATTTTAGTCTAATTTTATAAATTAGATTTTTCTATTGATTTCCTTTTGCTTTGTCATAATAATATAGACTAGACTGTATTCTATAAATAAATATTTTTTTATCAAATAACCCATATGGCGCTGACATAGTATAATGACTGTACATTAGTCAAAACTTACTCAAAATCGCTACACTTATTCCCGTGTTCAACATCTATTCTGTTGACAGCAAACATTTGTTTAGCTTGTACTTATGAATTTCGGTCTATTTTTGTTTGTTTGTTGCTAATTAACACTTAACTTAAATTTTATTGTGTTTTTATTTGAATAATTAGGTGAGTGTTTTAATTTTTTTTTTAAATAAACAACCTGGTAAATAATACCCCTTTTTCATTTAAACAATATATTAAATGTTATTTCACGTGAAATACTAAACCGTGTATCGATTATAAAAATTATGTATCATTTTCTTCCAATTAAAATATTAAAATGAAAATATTAAATGAACTCAAACTTTGTACCTATAAATCATTTTTACACACGAATAAATCCAATTAAATGTAATATGGAAGGCTAATTATAAAACAGTTTATGTTATTAATTTTAATTCCATTACAATACTAAGCAAAATGTAACAAAGATTAAATATCCGTGCAGATGCGTCACCCATTGTCTGCCTCCGACCTGTATCCTTCGAAGCGTGGAATACCCAGAATTGCACATAATTCATTCAAATAATTAGCCCCTATTGTAAGGACATAGAGTGCATTTTATAACAGCAATTACAATTGAGTCATTGCGGTAATGACTTGTAATTTGAGCATACTATTGTTACTTTCATTTTGATTTTATTTCGCATTGTATAACTCAATCACTTTTTTAGTAGTGTCACTTTCGCCACAGATTATATTATTTTTAGGTATAAGTACTACATATATACATAATAATACCAATACCATTGTATGTATAAAATACAAAGAAAATGTTTTCTAAATGCCTTAACTAAAACTCTAACAAAATAAATAAACGATATCGAAATGAAAACTATATTAAAACTATATTTAAATTTTCAGTTATTGAAATTATTCAACAACACGATACTCTTTTCTCCAAAATGATTGGTTATTATGTAAAGCGTTTAAAACTACATCAAAAATCGTACAATAACTCTTTCCAATTTAACTATCAAGAAACATTCCAGATATTCGCCGGCTGTTGACAATATACAAACATAGACTCAAGAATATTAATAACCATTAAACGACACATATATAAATGATGTTAAGAATCCCCTAATAGGACGTAGATTGATGCAAATGACACCTAGCAACAGAAAGCAAGCACCATCTATAAGAATTTAAATCGAAACCAAAACAACCCTTATGTCCTTAACAATAAGAGCTAAAAATATTGAAATGTCAATATTGACACAACGGTATTTATTCAGGGGAGAGTACAATAAGATTTTTCTTAGCTAATGTCAGGACTGAAGTCGGAAAGGTATTTTTAATTACGGCGTATGAGTCATGCGAGTGATGAGTCATTTAAGTACTAGGATTCAGGCCTTTGAAATGCTTGAAAACCCTTCGCGAGGGAAGCTAGGATGTTGCTAATTCTTCCTTTCATTCACTGATTTTAGTGTAGCACTGTGATTTGTGAACGTGTATGTGAATCATCGCGAAGTTTCTGGAAAGCTCGGTAGAATGATCTATTGAGAATGACGATTCTATCAGCAAAATGATGTGTTATTATTATTAATGCGATTCAAATGAAAGACACTTTTCTATATATTGGCCACATAATTTTTTTCAGCTACATAATTTGCTCTTATACATTATAAACTAAGACGAAGAAAGTTCTGGTTGTGAGGTTGAATAGATGAAATTGGGCTCAGACAGTAGCTGCAGCTGTAGACTTTTTATCCAATTACCACATGTAAAAGCTAATAAATAATATAATGTAGCCGTGGTAACTATATCATCATAAACTAAATCATTTAAATAATATTTCAAATTTAATCAGACAAACGTCCAAAGCTTACAAACTTTCCAATTCAACACTCTCCCATTGATTAAACAAAAACAAATTATAATTCCGGTTAAAAACAACCATCTTCCCACATTATAGTGCTAACGGTAGTGATTTATATTATCAACACGTGCACTGACCAGCATATTATGTATTTGCTATGTAATACATAGACTGCAACATCATGCGGGTATGGGACGGATCCGTTACGACGAATTGTCGTGTGGAGGGAATGGGATTCGAGCATTTATTTGCAACAAAGAATAGTATACGATATTATTTTTAATTGTGAGACTGTATATGAGTTGCATTGGGTTAAATAACATTTGAATTTTACAATTATAACTTAATGTGTGTTTTTATGTTTTAAAATAAATTACGTAACATAAAGCTTTCTTTGAAAATTCATCGAGCTTTAAAATTGAAAGTCATACTTTAATATTAGATAGTCAGTTAAAAATTTATATTTGAAGAGCAAAATGAGAAGTTTAAAAAACTTTTATATGTATTTTCGTGATAGATTGAAGTTTCACAAATATCTAAACAGAATATTCGACAATCGTCGCACACAGACCGCACTTTACAAGGGGAAGTGTTTTATTATTGCTTTTATCTTCGAAAAATCTATTTTTTTCGTCCATTTCATAGCTCGTCATTTATATCGCGACTGCTAAC
>CAJQZN010021914.1:22031-33549 GCA_907164685.1 Colias eurytheme
ACAACTTTGCCATTGAACTTTTTTCTATAGGACTTGTAGTTTTGTCGAAAATCGAGAGAAACCATTTTTTTCTCTTAAAAGCTCCCCCCTCCCGCTTCCCGATCTGAGATTGACCGTAATTTATTTTTTCTTACATTTTTATCATATTCCCCTCCTTTTCTAATGGGTTTCATCCGACTGCGATTTTTTTTATCTTTTCATTATTTTTAAAGGCTTCTACCCCAGTCTAATAGCCCTATGTTGTTTTATACATGGATACGAAATATTTTTTAAGATTTTTTATTAGGGAGTTTGCTTTTTATGATGGTTAAAGGTGGTCAAAGGTGTTACGGTAAAGCGAAGGGCGCGGTTCGAAATGCTCCTTACGATCTTTTTGTCTATTCTTCTGCTAGGTGTCATTTCTTACAAAATGCCAAATTAATTAATGCAAATTAGACACATACAATTAATTGATTAAAGCCAACATATCAATGTATTCATAAAACACTAGACCTAACCAAGGCCTATAATATACGTACTGTATTGTGTAGAAGAAAACTAATGTCAAAACATCTACCTACTTATTATCTACTTCCATATAAAATAAATAAACCGCACCTCTATACCTTCTAATGTCCATGTATCAAACAAAAGTGATCGTACAAAAACCACCGGAAACACGGTCGAAACGTGACAAACTAAATTTCTTAGCGATTTCTCATTTCACCCCACGCACAATAAACCATTTGATTTCTCTAATCAAATGCGGGTTTTTGAATTAATTGTTTTGTTACGCACCTGAGCATTTGCATTGTGTTGTTGGAGTTGGCGGCTAATTATTATGAGTGTAATGTAGTGATGGGGTTGATGGAAATTCAATTTAATATTGGCCAAGTGTGATTCGAGCAAGTGCGGGTCTATAATATTGTAATTTTTTTTTTTGTTTATATAAAAATAAAAATAAATATAATATAAAAGCATGGTAAAAAGTAAATCTCATTTTGACTGATAAATATAAAGAAACGTTTCGGCGCTGTATTACTGGATAAAAACAAAGTAAAAGATTAGATTTTCTCAGAAATACCCGCATTAATATTAAGTTTTCTGTTTAGTAATTATTTCCTAGAGCTATTGTATCATTTCAAAGCAAATAATAACAGTATAAAAAATAGCCCTGAAATACTAATTTCACATTACAATTTTCGCATATTTTTTCACATTACAAAGAAAAAAACATGTATAGTGTTTACGTAGAAACGTCCTAGTACAATTTTCTATACGGTACCCTAAAAAGCGTTGGATTTACAAATTCAACAATTGATGAAGATAGGTTGTGATTTTTTTTTTAATTATATGTTGACAATTTGACAGTGATATCCGTTAGGGTTTTGAAGACTAATGTATGTAATTTAAATTGATGATGGGTTTAATTTGAGCTTTATTTGATTTCCGTATTGGTCAGTTATTAGCAAAGTTAATGGACAGTCATTAGATCATTTGAGGCGTGTTCGTTCATTATTATTGTATCGGTTTTATTGTGGCAGTACGATGTCTATTTGTTTTACTGCTTTTTATTAGATTTCTAATTAGTTTTATAATATTTTTGGTGCTTTATAATGATAAAAAATGTTTTGCTAATACAACTAGAAATATTTTACAAAAAATATACTCTTTATTTTGTATAATTCGTAATCCATTTCACTTAAAAAAATATTCAGCAAGTCTTAGGTATTTTAAAATAAACTGATCATGATGAATAATATCACTTCATATAATTTCATTTCAATATACGTCTGAGAAACCTAAAACATATTATCTGTGAAGTGATATTCGACGTAATCTACTCCAATATATTTATTTTTATGGCTTATCAGGGAGCCAATAACAAAATGTAATCTGACAACACGTAGACCGGGAGATACTGACACAAAATTTCGAGTCATTTGTAACAAGGATGGCGGTTCTACAGGGGTCTTAGTACGCAATGACAAAAAGAAAAATGATGGTGTGAACGCTGGTACTGGTGTCTTAGTCGCGTGGGCGTTTGTCGAACTCGTCGGAAAAATAGCGAAAGTCAAACGATTTGTAACACAAAAATTTTAGAATTTACCGATAGCCCATAAAAAAGTAGTATGCGGTAGTGTCATGTCATACTTTTCCGGTGTGACTTACAGCCCGCCATACCGACGCGAATGTGTTGATTTAAATAAAACAATCATTCAACCATTTGTACCAGGCTAACTTTTGCACAGGTAACTATCGTCGTGCAGCCATTTACGAAAATCGCCATGCCATACTTTTCGGACGATTCCAAATGGTCGCCATACCGCCGAAAATCTGCAAAAATTTTTTATTTCGCCAAACTTTTTGTACCAGTATTGCATTTGGATTTTTGCAGAGTATTTGATAAAATGTGACCATTATTATATTTGCCATACTTCTAGTAGGGGGAAAAAGTGCTGTTATACTTGAAAACTTAATTTATTATTAATTTATATAAGTGAGGATTTCCAACACTTAGATCTTTGAAATTTTGTATTTATATTTGTTGATCCTCAAACTTACAGGAAAAATAAGTGCCATACTGTTACAAATCGTTTGACTTTCGCTATTTTCGGACGAGTTCGACTAACGCCCACGCGACTAAGCCGCCGGTACCAGCGTTCACGCCATAGTTTTTCTTTTTGTCATTGCGTACTAAGACCCCTGTAGAACCGCCATCCTGTTACAAATGACTCGAAATTTTGTGTCAGTATCTCCCGGTCTAACGATCGTTACATGTCAAGGCTTAAATTTTACAGCCCAGTACAGTTATATTTGCATACTCGTAAAAGTTACAACCTAATGCATTTTGCTCCCTAATCCCTATCGGTTGACACACTGTACTTACAAGACAAAATTTTCGTATACCCTCTTTTTTGTAACAATACCCTTATTCCAAGGAGATAAGGTTAATTTTTGAGCAAGTTGCTGTTGGTATACTGACTTTGTAACTTTGCTAGGTCTTGTTTAGTTGATCTTGCAAGCAAAGTTTGAGATAAGAATTTTATGGTTTGTTTACATTCGTTTTACGCGAACTAATACATTATAAGTATGTACTTAGTTGCATTGGGATTAATTGCGGAATTTGGTTGTAACATTGTGTTTGTGTAGCTCGCAAATTTTACTTTAGTTTTCTGGGTTTTTAAATCACCGAATAATGGCTTTATTTGAGCTTTTTTTCATCACATCGGAGTTAACGCGTCTAGGATATTTATACCTATGATTCTCCGTAAACTTGTAGCTTCATAATGTTAAAATAAGTTGGATAATCGATCCAGAGATCGTTGTAATCCTTTTAAATAATTTTAAAAATGAAGTAGTAGTTTTTGTATAAATAAAGCTTATCTTTTTTAGCAATATGAGATATGAGTACCTCATATAGATACTTTATTACAAACGGATTTAAAAACTAATTACGGGATTTATATTGCAAGGAGCAACTACAATATAAATTATACATATACATGACATCTAATCAGAGCACATAAAATTAGCTGAACTATAAACGTGGCTTAAACGTGCATCGTAAACTGGATGAGGGCATTCGTAAGCCGATCTTGCAGATGAGACAATTCGATAAATCTCGCAATTTGTACGTAATTTCGTGTGAAACACTTCGATCATAAAAATTGAGGATTTGGAGGAAATTTGAGTCTTTTCTTTATGAGGCCTTTGTGATCAATGGGTGGTTGGAAAATTAGATCGGTTACAGGAAGGATTTGAAGATTCTCTGCGTAGTACTATATGAAGTGAGATTGTACATTCTAAATAAGGTTCTAAGTATTAGGAAGAAAATAAAGATGTTCCTAATTACGTGAATGTATAATCGATGACAATGGTCGTGAGCAACTAAACTTTAAGATGTGCATAGCCTATTAGAACGAACAATTCTATAAATGGTGAATAAAATATTCATTCTCGTATCGAAAAAACACATTTTCAACACGTTTGATATCCTCAATGATTCGAATACCTAGTTTAATATCAGTTACAACATAGGAAAAGATCACAACTGTCCAAGATTCATAGCAACATTTTTACTAAACAAGACAAAAATATGAACACATAAATCATTAACGAAACATCTCAATCACACTAAAACTCGTCAGCTTGATAGCTCAGCGGGGAGAGACTTTACAACTAGGAATTTGCATGAAATTCATCTGTTTGGGATTTATTGGGGGTGGCTTCAAATCCTCTATTAACGTATGCACTGTGAGTATGATTTTATGATTATTTTGGTTAAGTAAGGTTATGTAATGCAGAGTATGCTAGCAATATATTAAATCTCAAACTGTATGTGCGGTTTTGTATATTGGTGTTTAAAATCAAGCTTTTGTTTTATTTAAACAAATAGGTGCATTAAATATTATATTTAGTGCATAGAATTCACTTACTCTAGTTTTTATTTCAAATCATTTTATGCTCGTTTTCTAAAATAGTTCATAGGAATAGACTAATAGGGATCAAACCTATTAAACCATGCACCATACGGAAAATCTTATTATTTGAAAATTATCTTACAGCAGTAGAAAATAGATTTGCTTTTACGTTCGAATTACAATATTATACCATGAAGGTATCTAAAACACTAATTATAGGCTGGGGTAGAAGCCTTTAAAAATAATGAAAAGATAAAAAAAATCGCAGTCGGATGAAACCCATTAGAAAAGGAGGGGAATATGATGAAAATAAAAGGAAAAATAAATTACGGTCAATCCGAGTTCGAGAAGTGGGAGGGGGGAGCTTTTAAGAGAAAAAAATGGTTTCTCTCGATTTCCGACAAAACTACAAGTCCTACAGAAAGTTCAATGGCAAAGTTTTAGGTAATTAAAAGTTCTACAACTTTTGTATTAACTATTTTTTCACATAACCTCAAAATTTAGGTGATAAATTCAAAAAACCAAGTTTTTGGTCTTTTATTTTTATCTACTTCAAAATTTATTGTTTTTCTACGAAATTTGGTGGAAACTTACTTTATTATGTCCCAAATACACTGTAATTTATTTGATTGAAAATATTTATTTTTTCGCCTTATTTTGAATTAATACCAAAAAAACAACCTAATTTTCAATCGAAAAGTCACCCGTCAAAATATCAGCTTTTTTCAAAAACTGGGGGTGCCTTTTATTCATTGAAATCTCTACTTTCATATGGTGTAAAAAAATAAACACCACCATAGTCCGTAGGACTTGTAGTTTTGTCGGAAATCGAGAGAGACCATTTTTTTCTCTTAAAAGCTCCCCCCTCCCACTTCCCGAACTCGGATTGACCCTAATTTATTTTTCCTTACATTTTTATCATATTCCCCTCCTTTTCTAATGGGTTTCATCCGACTGCGATTTTTTTTTGTTTCAAAAATTATCTACTCTAGTCTATTACGTAAGTAATAAAATATACAATTTTCAGTCTAACAATAAGAACTTATTTTTAAACCTGACCTATATTCGGATCCAATCTCTCCGTATGGTATTGTAATAAATTACGTAACACCGTTTCGTATGTCTGTCACAGAAAACGTCTAAATTTGGCTAAATAATCGTTGAGATTTTGTTTTCAAAACCATGGAATTAAATGTACCGAATGATTGTAAGCACGTGACAATGTGGGAACATAGAGTAGGTTTGTATAGAGACTTTATTTTGCACTTTTTTTTTTAGTAATAATTTTGGAGAAAAGTATATTTACCCATAAAGGAAAGTGCAATACTTTGTAGGTGGTATTTTAGTAGTAAATGGTACTAATAAATGGTAATGAATAAGTAGAAGAAGATTAAGAAGTACCTAAAATTTTTTGATAGTACATTTTTATATTCTATCCTACTGGACTAGCTGAATATTTTTTAAATTATGTTTATCTTACTATTTTCATTACATAATAAGTCGTATCGTATATATTTTGCCAATTAACAGACTAGAATATTTTTTTCAAAATCCGTTTCTTGAAACTTTTACAAAGTTTTTGCGATAAAATTTCACACATTTAAAAGTTGTTCTACGTTTTAGCTACTCTACTTTTCTGAGTTATGTGTGGTGACAAAACTAATTAGTATTAGTGTATTAACGACTTCCTCTGTAACTCGAGGCATTGTCTTTCATTTATACACAAAAGGGCTTAATGAGGAACTTTACGTAGATTTTAGATATCTTAATTGTGTAAAAGTAATTAGTTTAATTTGTTCATTAATACAAAAAAAATACTCTTTAAATCTAGGAGTTTTGTTTGTTTGGTTGCTTGAACGCGCTTCTCTCAGGAACCAGGAATCCTGTTTGAAAAATTATTAAATTGTTAGTTATTCCACTTATCGAGAAAGGCTATCTATGGGCTATAATTATCATCACGCTAAGACCTATACGAGCGGAGCAATGCGGTTAAAACCGAGAGGCACAGACTATATTATATTATACTAGCGGTCCGCCCCGGCCTCGCCCGTAATACCTACATGTTTAAACTATCCTATCTCTCAAGTTGGATCGAACTGCACATGGTGTGCGAATTTTATTATAATCGATTAAGTGGTTTAGGACTTTAGGAGTCCATTGAGGACAAACATTGTGACACGAGATTTACATATTATATAAAGAGATTTTATGTTTCAATTCAAACAATAAAAACGTGAATGTACAAATTACTTGTAATTTAATTCTACCTTTTCATTAATATCAGGGAATACAAAAACTAATAAAGCCTTAAATTGCAAAAAGGTTTTACTAAACGCACATGTAATATGTCCTTATTAATAATAATTAGAATGCGTCTCACGTGTGGTTTTGCCCTTTTTGGAGAGGAATTTTTAATTTAGAGTTAAAATGAAAGGGACGAGTATTGTCCAGTGAAGTATGCTGAATTAATTGAGTTTATTGTTTTTGTTCTTAGAAATTATACATACATGCATGTACATATAATAAATACCTAAATATTTAAATGAGATGTTATTAATTATTATTATTTTTTATTTGCATAAAATAACAATTTAATTTTATATGCAATACTATATGATAATTTAATATATTATCATATTATAACGCTATCTTTTTGCGACTTTTCGATTTAATACTCTGGAATATCAGATAACCACATGACGCTAGAGGAAAAATTATATATGTATATACATACGTGTATTTCAGGAGATAGGTTTTCAAAAAGTCCTGTAATTATTAATCAATTCGATATAATACCATACCATACTATGCGTTGTTTATTAACAATAAGTTCGTCAAAGTTCAACTCAAAACATAAAAAGTACTAAAAGGCATTTAAATACCTCTTTTATCTTTAAAATATGCTCCTAATACCGGTATTAAGTAATATGCAAATATTTATCACAAAAACAATAAACAGACATACCCTCAATATTGTCATTAACATTATGCTAATTTATTAAAAGTATGCTTAATTGTTGATTTCCCCTAAAGCTATTTGGACTTCTTAAGTGATATTAGCATTGGATCTGCAGTTATTAGCTGAGAAGGTAAAGGGATTGGGCTGGAGGCGGTTGGCAATTCATCAAAGGCATGCTTCAGGATATGGAATAATAGATCAGTGAGATTGACATACTCGAAATAATGGACAATTTTGACTTATAAAGTTATAGATACGGGCAGGCATATACCTATATGCTATTTTAAATACTTAATTATGATAATATATTGAATTGTAGAATAAATATATTTATTTTTAAATAATTAATCTTCTGTTAAATAGAATTCTGTGATGTAATTTAGTGTACTATAAATATGCCATATTAGTCAAATTATATTCAAACAGGAAATCAGTAGGTACCTATCTAAAAATAATTGTAATGCTTAAGTAATAATATAACATCGTTAGAAAATAACTTGAATTTAAAAAAAATGTTTTCCTTTTATGAAATATCTATATCTCAACTGCTTTAAATAACCAGTTTATTCTGTGTCAATTTTTACCATATTTGATAAAAACAAAATAGTCCTGTGGACACATATTAAAATAATGTCCCAAAAACATCGATAACTTATACACTATACAGACAAACTACATCTAATCTCAGTACATACTATCATAATCCACAATCACAGTCAATCGGTGCTTTGATAAGACATGCAGATAGAATTATCCAGCTCCAGGCATGCCTTTGTCCATTACTAGTACCGAATACTGATTGACTACAATTTAGTTAGAGCCTGTATTGGATTTGGCTACTGGTAATAGAGAGATTTATGAAGAATGTAATATGAAGTAGTGCGGTATGAAGATTAATAGAGCATTGGAAATAGGTTAATTGGATGATAATAATAATTATTATGATGTCTACGATTGGCAATTGAATACTTGGTGGATTTATTGTGACTTTTTTAATTTAATATTTATTCGGATTTTGAGAACATATTTTACGCGTCTTGTATTTTATATCAACACGAGGTGGGTAATTTCAAAAGGTGGGTAAATTCAAAATACAGAATAAGCTAGATTTTACTTTTTACTTACCCCATAATTAAGCCGTATTTTTAGTACGAATAAAAAGTATATACCTACATAAAAAGCAGCAGGTTTTAATATAGAATTCAGAACAAAATAATATAACAGTGATTTTATCAAGATGAAGCGTCTTTTCAACGCCTTTCAAATCAAATACAGCAAGAATGTGTCGATGAAACTTAGAAGCTTGTTTTACGAAAGCATAAAATTATTCGTTAATTATTTTTAAAACAATATAAAACTTGTGCGTGATGTTATCCATTAGGTACTAATTCCATGAATGATTCTGATTGAAAGATTTGCTTAAGCTTGAATTTAATTTTTACCATATTATTTATTCATTTTAATGAATATTCTAAATAAAGTCGTGGTTACATTGTTAGAAAAAATTACACTTTAGGGCGTAACACTATAAGTACAATATTATTAATTTTAGGTATTTTCACAAGAAGTTAGAAAGCATAAAATTATCAATTACCATTAAATCAATTAAAATAGGTAATTCCGCTTTAATTGAATGCAATCAGCGTGACAATCCAATTGATTGAAGTTAATAATTAGTTGTATTAATTATGTTTGGGTATTAGTGTCAAGGACAGTAATCCCTTAAGCTTGCTACACCTCATTATAATGCGTTTAGGCTTAAACAACTCTATGGAAATTATATTGTAACAGCCATATCAACGCAACGTAGTGTTATTGATTTTAAAAGCTTTTATATTGAAAACTATCGGTCCGCCCCGGCTTCGCCCGTGGTTCATATTTACGTTTTCTCTACATAAAAACCATCCTCGTACTTTAAGGAATATAATAAAAAAAGAATTATCGAAATCGGTTCAGCCGTTCTCGAGTTATGCGCTTACCAACACATTTAGCGATTCATTTTTATATATAAAGATATATGATTAGAATGTAATATGCTGAAAATGGTGAGCTTTTTATAATAGGTACTAGTCTAAGCACACGAAGGTGCTATCTAGGTTTAAAGTTGGAATATTGATATTATTTGGAATTTTATTTTAAAACATAATCTATGCCGATATACTGCACTGTTTGTGCAGTATTCTTGTAGTTAGGACAATTATTAAGCTTCCAAAATTTATTAGTTATGAACTTAACAACTTGGCTAAAATGCTTTTATTTTATTTCAAAATAAATATAAATGAGCACAGTAAATGAGATTTCCTTATCTACTTCAGTACGTAGCTATCAAAATAGTTTTCATATGCAACTGGCTGTATTCAGAAGAAAAAAATCAGTAATGTCAATCATTGGATATTTTTGTAAACAATAAAATTTATAAAAGTGCGGTCAAGTGTAATGTAAGATCAGGGATGCCAAAACCGGATAAGAGGGACTTCGAAGAGAGATACTCCGCCTGTTTCCTCGATTTTGGTGTAAAAACTGGTAAATTATTAGCTATTTATAATGTACATGTACTTATTGTTAAAAAATCGTAAGCTTTCGTCTTGACAGGTCGGAATGTTCATATGAAAATAAGGATCAAGAATGAATCTTGAAAAAACAATCTTTATTTAACAACTACTTTATAGAAGGCCTACCTTTAATATTAACTAGCGGTCCGCCCCGGCTTCGCCCGTGGTACCTACATGTTTAAACTATCCTATCTCTCAAGTTGGATCGAACTGCACATTATGGTGTGCGAATTTTATTATAATCGGTTTAGGAGTCCATTGAGGACAAACATTGTGACACGAGATTTATATAGTATAGATTAAGATAACAGAATATATTATGTATAATACAAAAACTATCGTTCAATTAAATTTTTACGATGACAACTTTTATAATCATACCGCTAAAAATAAAATCAACAATTTCCAAATACATGACTCTTCCAACCTAATTTAATTCAAACATTATTTAATTAACTATTTTTTTTTCTTCATTCCAGTCACAGGTCTTCTAATAGGCAGTCTTATGGGCAGTTTCTTCCTACACAGCTTCAAGAAGTGGCCCATGTATATTGGAGGTGGTCTCGGCGCTGGCATGGCATACATGAACTGTGAGAACAGCCTTAACAGCTTCCTACTGTCGATGGACCCCAAAGCCTGTGTGATAAAGTTAGTATTAGTATCTGTAGTTTTATAGTGATCAATAATTCTTGTTTGGCTCGGTTCAAGATATTGTTCGAATATTTACTATTTAAAAAATCAAATTCTATACTTTGGTATATATAAGGTTTTAACCTTCCTGAAGAACCACTCTATCTTTTTTAAAAACAACCATCAAAATTTGATGCGTTGCATTGTATGCTGTAAATTAGATTAATATCTTGAACCAGGCGAATTGTTTATATATATTACTAGCGACCCGCCCCGGCTTCGCACGGGTGCAATGCTGATACTAAATACACTACAGAAAAACTGTGAACGTTGTATATAAAAACATAGCGGCCCGCTCCGGCTTCGCACGTGTATAAAATAGATAGCCGGGCGGCCGGCCGGTACCGCCGCAAACGCTACGTCCCGCAATTTTTAAATCTGTAATATCTTCGAAAATATTCACTTAAATCATATGGTGTAAAGGGCCATATAGATCTATATTAAATGTACAATGTATTCAAGGTATTTAATTGGCTAAGGATTAATGCTGTATTGGTTAAAATCGCATCGAAAATTAGCCATTATTTGTCGTAAAAAGTAAATGACAAAAAAAAGTTATTGTGGGTTATCCATAAGAGATAGACATATACCATCGCGGACTTTTCTGTAGACCTTTTCAATGTGTATAATACTTACAGGTAAATTAGCTTGGAGAAATTTTTGCGTTTGTAGTAGTGTATGGTCAGCAAATAAAATAAAACAACATTTTATTTTTAGTTTTTATTTTATACAGGGTTACTTGTAAAACACCAGCAACCTCGCAGGACAAGATAGCTAACATCATAAGTAACAACATTTGTTCTACGACTTTTGGCATAACGCAATAAATTATTTTTAAATGATTTTTTAAACTTTTATTGTACTCTTCTTACATTTGTAAGTCTATGTTCTATTCATTATCGGATGGACGACGC
>CAJQZN010021919.1:727-21451 GCA_907164685.1 Colias eurytheme
TGTGAAAATTAAGCTTTCCGTGCGATTAAAGCTTTTTGTGAAAATTAAGCTCTCCGTGCGATGAGAGTTTTTTGTGAAAATTAAGCTCTCCGTGCGATTAGAGCTTTTTTGTGAAAATTTAGCTTTCCGTGCGATTAGAGCCTTTAATGAAAATTGAGCTCTCCATGCGATTTTATGCGGTTATCAATTCGGCCGGTATATTTTTTTTTATGTATGTACATTGTACACCGATTACTCCGAGGTTTCTGAACCGATTTACGTGATTCTTTTTTTGTTCGATGCGGGATGGTGTCGAATTGGTCCCATAAATTTTTTTTTCGGATAGGCCCAGTAAGTAGTTTTTATTTTATGAGCATTTTTGTCTGTACTCGATGACTAAGTTGATACCTATGTAGCAAGTAACTTTGATTCACTTCCCGGTAACCGATTGAGCTGAAATTTTGAATACGTATGTAAATTTGATAGCGGGTAAACATTATCATGACATGAAGCTGATTTGATGATGGAATCGGAAGATGGCCATAGGAACTCAGTAATATTATATTGACTCAACTTTATCGAGTTTGGGCTCGTTTGATTCGTGTTGAAAAATACACTAAAAAGTATTAAATAAAAATAACTGCGTTAAAAACAACCGACTTCAAAAACGGAAAAGTAATAAATAAAAAAGATTTGATATTATTAACTACTACATAATATTTACATACTTCGCAATAAAAAGTGGCCTATGTCCTTTTTCGGGTATCAAAATATCTCTATACCAAATTTCATGCAAATTGGTTCAGTAGTTAAGGCGTGATTGAGTAACAGACAGACAGAGTTACTTGCGCATTTATAATATTAGTATGGATAAAACAATAGTCACGACTAAAATCTATAATACAACTAGACGCCGTTAAAACCATTAACCTATATTTACTACCAAAATCAAAACAGTATTTCATCACATTAAAAGCTAATACAATATAGGAAATTACCCAAATATATTATCCAGCCATAATTAACTATATTTATTTGCTCCGGTCAGAATATCTAATGTAATTTATTGTATTGATACAGGGAAAACTGGCGTCTCTGTAATTAAGCTGCTCTTTGTAAATAAGAATTAGATTGATCCTTGTGAAGAGGTAAGTTTAGGTGTTTTCGTTTAATTTACGATGATTGAAAAGCATATTAAATCGGTAATTATGCTGTTTAGAATTATTATTAGTCGTTAAATTAAAGTGAATAAAGTTTTTACGTTTATGAGGTCAACACGATAATCCGGAAAAACATTTAAAAATTTCTTCTCCGGCAGAAAATTATATTATAACTGACTCGCAATATATCGTATTTTTGGTTGTGATTAAAAATAAAGTAGCCACGAGTCGAACAGTAATAATTATTAGCTAAATTATGGTTTACATGCACACATTTCAATTTTAGTGTATTTAAAGTACTAGCTTTCCGCCCGCGGCTTCGCCCGCTCAGTCAAAGAAAAAGCCGCATAGTTCCCGTTCCCGTGGTATTTCCGGGATAAAACCTATCCTAAGTCCCGGGGTAAAAAGTAGCCTATGTCCTTTCTCGGATATCAAAATATATTATCTATGCCAAATTTCATGCAAATTGGTTCAGTAGTTAAGGCGTGATTGAGTAACAGACAGACAGACAGAGTTACTTTCGCATTTATAATATTAGTATGGATTACGTGGTATTACTTCCACAATAAAACTCACCAACTGCTCAAAATTAAACCAACTAATTGCCAAGGAGGTAATATAACTACAACGAACAATGTAACAACTACTTATACATCGATAGACACGGCATAGTGCGAAATGTGTCGCAAAAATCTATTTATTGTTATGTACTCAGGCGAGACTCGTAAAGATGTCACCAGCAGATACATTAATATTACTTGAGTCTTGTTTTCCGATATCAACAGCAATTTAAGGGTTCGAGTTTCGTTTCATGTATGGACCTACTAAATACGTATAGATACATTTAACATTGAGCTGTTTTGTACCTTACATTTTGGGATGTTAGATACTCTTTTACGTAAAAATGGCTGGTCAAATCTAGGTAAGTTTGTCACATTGATAGAATATAATATTCTTTGTGTAGTCTAGATCAGATTATGCCATGTTTGTCACGTTGATAGAGTATATTCTATAAATAGTCTAGAGTCTAGACCAAATTATGCTAAGTTTTATAGGCAATGGATTAAAACTATGATTGAATTAATATTTAAGCTTGTATAAGAATACGCTGACTCGCATACAGATTTTTAAATAATCAAATTGAGTCGCAACTTGGCTCTTTATTTTTAAAGTCGGTCAGTAACATCAATTAATATAAGGAATATAAATGAGTTCTAACTAAACAATAAACATAAATATTGTAATAAAACATGTAAAATTGGCTCGCAAGAGAAAAATTATTGATATCCGTAGATGATTCCTAGGAGAACTCATCTCATCCAAGATAGAGTTACATATTATAGAGGTTTCATAGATTATATGTTTAATTTCTGTACTATTTTTATATTAGAACCTCTAAGGAATATGTCTCTTTGAATATTTTCCTTGGTATTGATACTTTTTTAAATTATTGCATTATTTTTTATTGACCTAAGTATCTTAGTAATAATTATTATAATATGTATTCATAAATAAAAATAAAACTATATCGATTTACGAAAAGCGATAACTTTCAAAAAATTCTTATAGAGTCCATCTATCTTTAAATAAGTATTCATCAAAAATCGTTCACTAGTTTTTATGTGAAAGTGTAACAAACATTACTATGGATTATGTTATGAATTAGTTTAACGAGTTAAGTTCACGGAGGTTTAAATGATTAGTTAACTAAACGGGTTTACCCGGGTTAAGCCCGGATGTAGTGACCTTCATAATAATTCAGCCTATAAGCTGTATTTGTATCAAATTATATGCAAATCTGTGCTACCTACCTTTTTAACCATTAAAATTACATTTAAATTATATTAAACAAATAATAAGTGAAGTCCCATGGCCCCAAGTGGGGTAAGGGGCAGATGCATTAGGTATACATCTTTTTCACTGATCGATTTTCTTTCAGGGACAAGTAGGTGATCAGCCTTCTGTGTCCTACCAGGCTTATCATTATATTATATTATTATAAATTAGTTACAAACTATTTTCAAAATCGTCACTATTTTTCAATATCAAACTCCTCAATAAACTAAATGGTAACCCATCCACAAATTGACCGCGACTACTGTTGCTTAACCAACAAATAGCTTCAAGCAATTATAAGCTCTAATAACACTATTTAACGTAGCGTTACAAAATATTTTCAAAGCCGCTAAGTAGCGGGATGTCACATAGATTGATCGGTGCTAAGTGCTCCCTCGACGCTCGAATCGTAACAAGAGTTTACACTTATATCGATAAGATTCATCGATTTTTTATTGATTGCAGTTTTTGTTAAAAAGTTTTGCTTTTTCGATGTTGATACGGTTGACATTTATCAATTACTTACCTAGATAACTAGGTACTTATTGAATTATTGCAAAAAATAGAGATTCAGGTAATAAGAGAAATATTTAAAAACATTGGGGTTGAAAATGAGAAATTCTAATTAAAAAAAAAGGAATATTTATTGACTCAACTACCCAATCGCTTCCCATTTAAGTATTTTTAATCACTGCGTTTTAATTTAATTTTGCAGTATAATTTAATGTCGTAAGGGGCAAATGTATTATGCATACATCTGTTACTCTGATCGATTTACTTCAGGGACAAGTAGGTGATCAGCCTCCTGGGTCCTGCCAGACTTAGGCATTTTTTAAATTTGGTTTGAGACATTTACCACTGTACTAAGGAGGCAGTTACCTATTACAGTAGGTAGGTACACTACTAAGGCAAAATGTAATCAATTCAAAACAACAGAAACATAATTAACCAATTCACCATTAGATCTTCGATCATAATAAGAGATAGAATTTAATGATAGTTTCAATTTGGGCCAATGGGAATTAATAGGGACAGAAGCCTGAACGGCTCATTAGTTTTGATAATCGATATTTTATCATTACTGTAATAAGAAAAAAATTGCAAGACTAGTTATTTTTTAAGTCTCTCTGAGGAAAACTTTAAGGCTACAGAATATAAGCATTTTTAAAGCATATTATAATCTGCTAAAGCAACTGTTAATAACAAAAGAACTAAAAACATCTATAAATTTTAGTGTTCTCACACGGAAGAAAACTAAACAACTTTCTGACTATCACACATTGTACAAACTCAATCATTTTATGCATATACATTACGTGGTAATATGTGTGTGATGTACCTAAGTATATGAAAAAATTATGGGTAGTTATAATATTATAACCATACTAGCTGTGCTCCGCGGTTTTACTCGCAGTGCTCCGCTCCTGTAGGTCTAAGTGAGACGATAAAATCTAACACTGAAAGAATTTTTCAAATCGGAAAAGTAGTTCCCGAGATTGGCGCGTTCAAACAAACAAACTCTTCAGCTTTAAGTATTTAGATATATTTCTCCATTCGTTATAACACGCTTTACAAGCCTTAAAAAGTCACGTAAAATTATAAGCAGCGATTATCTTTTGTTTTATATTTGTTCCGTAGTCTTTCTTGTTCCGGCCCCCAATTCATCCATTTAGGGTCAAGTCGCTATCACAATAGATTTCTTTTAGTCACGTATAAGGAAAAAGTTAGGGATTAAATTTATTACTGTCATTAATGTGAAACTTACTTTTCTATTCATTAATTATCCCGTAACTTATTAATTAACTTTGTTAAACTTTTTAACGTTCAAGTTGCTGAGGTCGGGATCTTTGGTATTTTGGCGTTTCTTTGAAATTCGGGGAGATTTTTAAATGTTATGTTTAGATTTTGTAATTAAGGAATGGAACGAGGTTTTATTTTGAAGAAATAAACCTTTAATTATTTTTTATAAACATTAATTATTTATAGGAGATAATTATATTGTTATTTTTTGTCCAATCAGTATTTACAAGAAAATAAAATAAACATTCAACGTGATTCATAAAATAGGTCGTATTTAACTCAAGATATCGGTTAAACAGTTTTGAATTATAATAAGACTGATCGGTTACCTATCAATATTCTGACCGCGCAATATGTTACTTACCCCGCCGGTCATTTATTAACTAAGCATAAATAAACAGAAAATTTCAGAAAACGATTTATTGTGTTAAAAATACAGAAAAAAATCAAAGGTTGTTTAGTTTGTATTGCTCAAATAAATCAAAAAAACTTCTTCATAAATACCAAACAAAATATAATACATCCTTACCAAAAACGATAAAACCATAAACAATTCTCACAATAGATTTTTCGACATCAAAATATGACGACCATAAAGCGAAGCACTATCACAAACAAGTGTCTTAATTTAGACTATATTTGGTACATTTCGAGCAAGGGATGGACATCACTCAACGTCCGAGCGCCCATTTATCAGCCAACCATTTCTTGCTCAAAACTACAGGGAGTTTGATTTAAAACTCCATAGCTTCACGGTCAAGTGTTTAGGGGATTAGTGTAGATAGTTTTAGGGTGTTTCAATAGTTTATTACAGACAGTATAGAGTTTACTAGGTTTGGTTATAGACGTGGTCTGGTTGGACGAATGATGTATTGTTCAAATAAATTATCATAATCTATACTAATATTATAAAGCCGAAGAGTTTGTTTGTTTATTTGTTTGAACGCGCTTATCTCGGAAACTACTGGTCCGATTTGAAAAATTCTTTCAGTGTTAGATAGCCCATTTACCGAGGAAGGTTATAGGCTATATATCATCACGCTACGACTAACAGGAGTGGAGCCACGGGGGTGAAACCGCGCGGAGCAGCTAGTCTAGTATATTATTTGCGTATGTGATTTAATTAATAGATAAACCAGAAGCTTTTTCTTCTTATTCTTTATCTTTTGCGTAAGATGGTTTAAATATATTTTTTACCCACTGGTGTTAGATGTTTGTATGCCCAAATCGATCTCTTCTATGTAACCCACTTAGCACTAATGTTATTAGGATTGCTAGAAATTTATGTTATTTATCAACAATGCCAATGTTTGAAAACTACGCCATAACAAGGTACTATAAATGTTAATAAGGAGCACAATAATCAGGAATGACATAAAACGATTCCATAAATAAATATTCCTCTATATCCTCGATATCTCGATACGATAACATCACATTTGTAAAAACATTAACATCATCTATTATAAGCATTTAAAAAGCTTCTCCCATTTTCCTTACAAATATTAACAAACATAAAACCTTACATTAAGCCTTCAATATGTTGCCCCCAAGTAGGCAATATGTTATTTATGATATTATTTATTATACATTAAAAGAGCCATCGAGATGTAATGGGATTTTTATGTGTTTACCTAGAATTGATAGTTGCCCACACAAATATAATATTTAAGTATATTAATTTGGGCGTATTATCCTCCTACTTAACTGTATACGTCCTTTATCAAAGTAATGATAAATGGTTCTTAATCGTTATAATATTAGGTATATTATTGTTTGATAGATCGTCTATGTACTAATTAATACGCCATTGTTTTATAAGTGTTTGAGCCTGAATTACTAACTACTAATAATAATTTGATAATCAATATCAATGCTTCTAAAGTGTCATTGTGTGTTAATTGTATTAGACTTAATAACTACATACTGTATTAATAGGGATATTATAATAGGTAGTACATATTAGAATAGATGCGAAAAGCCGTTCATATTACAAAATATCCACAAATGTATTAAAAGAATTTGCATATACTCATTTGGCGGAGACATAAGTAAACATACATGAAAAAGTGACTTAAATAAATCCCATTTGATTATCGTGCATAATATACAAACTCTTCATAAAAATCTTTATTACGTTGTAGCTCCAAAATCAAACAAAATTAAACACATAATTAAACTACACTAAATTTTTACCCAATAATCTACCCAATAATTTTAGTCAATAACCTAACCTTAACCTAACCTAACCTAAATAACCTAACCTAACCTAACCTAACCTAACCTAACCTAACCCACTATAAATTTATAAATATAAATAATACCCACTAATTCAGAAAACTTATCAAAATTTTCTTGGCAATTATCAAGCTGGTTGCGGCTATTCGAAGCTCGTTTGGAAACTATTTTCAACGTATTGCGAAAACCCATTACAGGATAAAGGCCAGATTAGCTTTGGAACGAACTACACAAGATATTGCTATCATCAAAAATTGATTGCGGCGAGTTGAAAGTAAAAATATTAAAGTTAAAATCGAAGGTTTGAATGCCTTTGAGAAGTAAACGATGCGGAAATAGCTTTATTAGTTTTGTGTAACTACCTTTGAATTTTATTTACTTTGGGATGGGAGTTGGTTTTGAAATGAAAGATGACTATAATCTATACTAATATTATAAAGCTGAAGAGTTTGTTTGTTTGTTTGTTTGAACGCGCTAATCTCGGGAACTACTGGTCCGATTTGAAAAATTCTTTCGGTGTTAGATAGCTCATTTATCGAGGAAGGCTATATACTATCACGCTACGACCAACAGGAGAGGAGCCACGGGGGTGAAACCGCGCGGAGCGGCTAGTATTATTATAGTCATTGAACTTAACTCTATAGTCTACATAGCCTTCCTACTTGAAATTATCAAGATGAATATATAGTCATCTTTTAACCATTTTTGGTCTATTTTATATGCTATGCATGACCAATGTTAACAAGTTTAAAAGTAGGTATATTAAAAAGTCATCATCACAATATTGCCAAAGATAGTATAAAAATTATTATGCACTTTTATATTTAATAATATATTATAATGATTAGAGAAGAGAGCCAAATTTAAATGGAAAATAGCAAATGAAATCCCATACAGGAGCTGCTCAAATAATGGAGATTCTAAAACATAAAACAAATACGTTTCGTTTATGGCTAGTCGTCAAAAATTTCAATGGATCTAAATAAATATCGTAAAATCGGAAGTCAAACTATAAGTTATAAATTCGCTTTTCTACGTTAGAGCCCATGAACATTTGCAGAAGTAAAGGCAAATGTGTTGCCTGCTTCGATTTCCTTCCTTCTTCGGAGATTTAACGAATCCCATAAATGCATGACACATGTCCTGGAATACGCTACTTCTATCTAATGAATGCATAGCAAAAGCTTCTGATTCAAAAATATTGACTAACATTCTTATGAATTGTAATTTGAATGTCTAGAAATAAGCCATCATATTGTACAATAATTACCATATATTTTAGAAACGCCTGAGGTAAATTTGGTAAAGGAATCGACCTCGGAAAATATGTATATAGCAATTTTCCACCCACACCATTAGGCATCGTGTTAATGTCTTCCCTTTGTGAAATATTTGCTCGAACAACAAAATCGACGAAAATCCTTATTTTTTTCAGAAAACATACACGAGAGCTTCAGAGATATGGAATATAAAACACACTTCAAGAAATGATGGATAATCCTGCAATGTTTTTATGTCTCCTATATTGTAAGTACCTAAACCCTGGAAAGTTTTATAAGTATCGTTACATTTATAAAGTAAACAATCTTAATTAAGAGATAGTTTTAATTTAAACATATATTTGTTTACTACTATTTGTTCTATTTCTAAGTTTTTCTCTTCAAGAAACTCCTATCAATACTTAAGCAACACTAATCAAGAATCTAATTCATCATCATCACATTCATTGCGAATTTGCCGCACCATTTTCGCAGGCGTTTCCTTTTTATTATTGAATAGTAAAGACTTAATTACGTCACATGTTACCGATATGAAGCTAACATAATCGCCTTATAATAAAAATATCAAACAGAATATGAAAGCGTCCACCAAGCGAGTGTAATATATGAGACACGGTCTACGATCAATCAATATTATTGGTTCGGTCTATACGGAGTGTTACTGACAGAAATTGATATAGCCGCAAGGATAACTATTTGGGGACAAAACCTTTGTATTTCATGTGACACTATTAAACGTTTCCTTTACGGGGGCTTAGGGAATATGTGTGCAAAAATTGGCATAATGTTATGATCAGTGGAGTTTTACAAATATGTGTGAATGATATATTTTGTTTACAAGTACTCTTGATTGCACCGACGCAGTAGGTATTCTTGATTGCATAACAAAAGGCATTGTTGTTGTTTTTTTTGGATTATATTAAGTCCATGATTCTTGCTGTGAAGATGCTCTCAACAAGTGAAAATACATTATTAATTACGAAATATTTTACACTGAAATGCATCTAAACTAACAAATAGATATTGAACGATTGAAGCTGTCAAAATATTATCATCAGGGGCAAAACTAAAACTATATTTATA
Source organism: Colias eurytheme (assembly GCA_907164685.1). NCBI lineage: Eukaryota > Metazoa > Arthropoda > Insecta > Lepidoptera > Pieridae > Colias > Colias eurytheme. The sequence continues at coordinate 10,104 of CAJQZN010021919.1, forward strand.
TTAATGCGATACGAAGTTTTTTTACTATACAGAACTATCTATTTACTATGTTCTGTTTAAGAGACAAACTGCAACATACCTCTAGCTATAAGCTACAGTCTCAAGTACGTTTCACTACTTTCGTTAAAGTTTTTCAATCCTATTTGCCCTTCACGTTTGTTCAACAAGATCCGTATAATCTGAAAACGAGTATTGTCTAAGGTAGCGATGTAGGTGGAAGCTATTAGAACGGTGGGAAAAATGTTCTGTTTGAACAGTCCTTGGGTTCGTACATGCTCGACTTTGGATTAAAAGTAATTTTGGTAAATTTCGAATTATTTGTGCTTGTGTAAAAGATTTGATAATTAAATTAGAATTGAAATAAGCTTTAGTATTTTGATAATGATTAAATAGATGACTTAATATTATTCGTATTTAATATGCAAGCTCGTTTTAAATGTTTCCAATTGTAGACTAGATTAAAAAAAAACTCACTATTGTGTAACATAGTAGAAAATAATATATAAATAACTAACTATACTTATATAATATTACAAAGAGGCATCCAGTTAAGCTCAAATTATTATTTTTTTTAATATAATAATATGAGTCCTTGTGTTATTTAGATACCTTACGAAGAATAAAAATCAAGTCGAAAACGTTATGTCCGTGGAAAAAATGCATTAAAACAGACAGAAACGTACCCAAATCGTAACTGAATAAGGCCGAGCACTTAGCTAGTTGTCTTAAATTTCAGTACGGGTTACTGATTGCAAGCCGAGTTATTTACGTTTTTACGTTATAGTGGAAAATACCTACCTTTTGTAAGTTTTCAGTCTCTATGAAACATAGTACCTACGTATGAAACGTAGAGAAATATTAACGTAGGGAAATATTTATTTAACGTATAATAAAGTTTTAATCTTTATTTCTAGACTACAGGCCTTTGCCTATTTCGTTGGTGGATAATGAATGAAAAGGCAATTTGAAGAATATAACATATTTTTATATATAAATGATATTACATTATTAATTTATTGACGTGCGTACAGAGCTTGGTTGGATAGTGACTGGCTGCTGTATACCATATTAAGATTCGCAGATCGGTTTCGCATCCTAATATGGTTACACAAATATTGCTGACATATCTAAACATTATATTGGTAGGCACAGGCCCATGTTGAAAAAGTTGTGGGACATTTGAACCACCAGGTGAACGTGATAGGTGAACCTATCTAGAACGATATAAGAGCATAAAATAATAAGATTCAGCACTATGCCGTCACTTGTAAGCTGTCCACTTGAGTGCAGATGAGAATTCGAAAGTACAGGTAGAGTGAGTACATTTTGGTCACATGTTTTTGTACGGCATTCTTTACCACCGATAGATCTATTAAAAAGAATAAGAAAACGCCGTACCTAAAAATGCTGAAAATATATCAATCATGATATTATTGATAGATAAATCGATTGTGAAAAATTCTTGTAAAATATCTAAACAGCTTTTAGCTCTATTCTCCATAAAACTAGCAATTACGTCCACACAACACGACATTAATTTTTAATTTTCCATAAGCGTACAATTTAATCTGGCTTCATTTAAATTTTTATTACAGATTTATGTCGCTTATATTGGATGAAAATTCTACTTTCATTAACAGCTTTTGTTTTAAAAATATACCATCTATTCCGATGACGGTGCCTCATTTATATTATTTTTCTTTAGTTTTCTCTCTTGATAATGAACTACAGGGTGTCCCACTGTTGGTATACTAAGCTCAAAGGAGGTTATAGTTTTGCATACGCTGAGTTCGTAAAAAAAATACGTCTAAAAGAAGAATTCAATTTAAGAATTCATCTATTAGGTATAGATGAATTCTTAAAACTATATTGTGTACACCCATAACAATTAACCCGCCCAACTTTGCCACCAGCACGTGAGCTATCGTTTAAGATTGATTATGTTTTCATAGACAAAATGCTCGTATTAGCGAAGCGGTATAATATTATGTCGGCTGCGCGAAGCTAGAGAAGAAAACATGGAATTACAGGAAAAATTTAGCAAAAAATTTTTGACGTAATTTTGTCGTTTAAGTATTTTTTTCGTAATCAGTGTATGCAAAACTACAAGTTCTTTCGCGCTTAGTATACCAATAGTGGGACACCCTGTATATTCTATTGTATTGACATGATAATGTGACAGCCTTAACTATGAAAAGATTATGTCTTGCGGAAGACCTTTCTTTTATACTGTGACCTGTGACTGCTAGTTAGCGTTATTTTTCTTTTTAATTTCGTAATAGAATCTTGCAGTGTACTGGAAGAGTTGTAGAGGTACTACCACAATAATATTTAATATGAAGTATAATCAACGGATTATAAATAAAAAGAGAACGTATGATTAAAGTATTATGTAGAGTTTTCATTTAAGTATTCTAATGTAATCCTTCATAATAACTTAAAACTTAGGGACTAAAATTGCCAATGTGAAAGAAAATTTGTGTTCTATTTCAAAGAAAAAGGAACACAATATTTCTAAACAAATTTTAAATAGAGCAGTGATTATAATAAGTATCGAAAATTGTGTAATATAGAGATAAATTAATTAAAACTTATATAATATTTCTTTTATTACTCATTCAATTACCATTAAGAGAGAAGTAATCAAAGAGGTACTCTTATTACAAAAGCACGTTGTACACGTTTTTCCGTGAAAATTGTAAAAGTTTCACTCGAAATATGAGTATTTGAAAAGGTCAAGAAGCTGATCCGGCAAGGGCAGACTGTCACGAAAGTTAAAAATATATTTCTGTATATAGATTTAATACTTTGAAAATAACTTAGGTATATATAAATAGGTAAAAGTTTTAGAAACTGAAGGGAAACTTTTCATTTAATATTTTTAAACAATTGAAATTTCACAGTCAAAATTAGATTAACCAAAAGAGAGCAGAAAATCCTCTTTTCAATCGATTTAAACTAGGAGGAGGTTCTTATTTTTTGGGTTGGTTACGTTAGAACTTTGGACTGGTTGAACCAATTATGATAATTATTTATTTAAAAGCTGCTGTCTTCCAGTTGGTCTTATTTAAATTTTTTCTAGTAATGATAATTTGAAAGTGGTTTAGTTTTTTGTTAAAAATAATTCCCTACTCTTTTTATACTAGGTAATACAAAAAAAATATTTTTCTTAGAAACTTTGCATTTGTGACTTTGCTTTATTAGTTTTTCAGGTATCATATCGAGCGGACTTTGATTAACTTTATAATGAGAGTCAATAGTGCTTCAAAGACTGTTAAAGAAGTTGACTGAATAAATGTTTAAGTTAACGGGACTTCAACATTCTTTAGATTATGCTTGCACTGAACAATTTATAGACTATCAGGAAAGTATCAAATCGTTACCTTAATATAAACAACTAGCTTTCCGCCCGCGACTTCGCCTGCATTTTCAAAGAAAAACTCCCATAGTTCACGTTTCCGTAGAATTTCCGGGATGAAACCTATCCTATTAATCCAAATTACCCTATATATGTGTGCTAAATTTTATTGAAATCGGTTCAGTAGTATTTGCGTTAAAGAGTAACAAACATACATACACATCCATCCATCCTCACAAACTTTCGCATTTATAATATTATAGTAGGAAGTACACAATATATTCAAATCACTTTTTTGTAATTCAAACGCTTTTGTTATATTTCACCAACCCAATTAAATAACATAGCCTGTAAAACCAATATCTACAATACCCTAATATAATAAATAATATCTACAATAACCCTCTATCTACAATATCAAATCTACAAAAAGATACGTCATGCCTAAGTAGAATATATAAGAAATACCCTCTAATATCAAAACAATTTTAAAACTACGATCACGTCCCATAAACCACATCAACATGGATCGCTGCCACAAAACAGCGATTATTTAAATGAACCTCTCATCGTCTGCTTGTTACATAGCAAATCATAAAGACTTGGTCATAAAGAACGGAGCATTGAACACTGCGCTATGGAAACGTGCCAAGGTATTGTGTATCTTGCGTTATCGATGTTGGAAACTTGTTTATAGGCCGAGGTGATAGAACTAGAAAATAGGCCCAAGCGCAGTTTGCAGCAAATGCGTTGTATTGGTCATGTTTTTCTGGTGGTAAATCTTTGGAAACAGTTTTGAACGTTTGGGCATAAAGTAGTGTACAGCTTATATCCCGCAAATTTTATAAATAAAGAGGATAGATTCAATAAGTATTATATGTTAGCTCTGAATGCTGTTTCTTTGTGATTTTGTATCTTCTCTTATACAGCAGCTCTGATGCATTTTGTATTGGAAATCGGTTTAGGATTTCCAGTGCATTCAGTTATGGGCTAGTTAAAATTCTACAAATATCAGTCAGGACGTTTTGAATTACTTACATAATCTAGATTTCAAGGATTGTTCATTCATAAAGTCTGCTCATAATAATTTAACACTAAAAGATCGAATATATTTTATTTAGTAATAAATTACTTATATACTACATAAATAATAAATAAATAAATATTATAGGACATTATTACACAAATCGACCTAGTCCCACAGTAAGCTCAATTAAGGCTAATGTGTTGTGGGTACTAGGCGACGATAAATATAATCCATACTAATATACGTAGTATATTATTATTAGTCTGTGCTAATATTATAAATGCGAAAGTAACTCTGTCTGTCTGTCTGTTACACAATCACGCCTAAACTACTGAACCATTTTGCATGAAATTTGGTATGGAGATATTTTGATACCCGAGAAAGGACATAGGCAACCTTTTATTGCGAAATATGTACCACGGGCAAAGCCGGGGCGGACCTCTAGTATTTAATAAATACAAATAATGAAACATCAGCATTCAAAATCATAATTATCCACTCAAGTATAAACCAGAATATTTAACACAAATTAGGACCACTAGAACAAAACACGCCATCGATCTAGAAACTCGTAATACATTTAATTTCCACTGAAGTTGCCGACCGCTCATATTTCAGACAAATATTTTATAAGCGGTTCGCGGTTCAGAGTGTACGTCATAATATTTGCCTGCCCAAAAAGCAAGTCTTTCGCAGTGGCGTTTTAAAACGCGTATAAAATTTTCTCTTATAATTTTTATGAGTTTTCGTTAATAGATTAAGTTTCTTATTTAGAATGATTTACTTCTGCTCAATTAAGTTCCTTATTTAGAATTATATCATCATTGTTCTATAATTAGACAATCGTTTTCCTCTATTTTAAATCAATTTGTTTTCCTTAAAAACATTAATAATTTGCGTCAAGCAAAATTTTAACTTTAAGGAAGATTGTTTAGTAAATACAAATAAGAAGGTAAAAAACAGAACCAAACATCTTTGTCAAGTGAATTAATAATTGTTTTTTTAACATGAGATTTATTTTAAATTTACGTAATTTCTCGTAATGATGGTTGGCTCAAATTTTAGTACAAAATTGCTCAACTAATAAGCTTACCCTTTGTTGAAATCGTCCCTAAAAGGATTAAGGCAAGGATTACGGATCAGGAAAGAAATTAGGGTCGAACAACTTTGTTTGTGACCACTTACTACTTAGTGATGTAAACACAGACTACACTCTAAAAAAATCTTATATTTACAGTTTACACTTCAGATAAAGAATCTTTATGTGATATAGTGCCAGTGCCTATAAATTATAAAGATTTTAGTACTTATATTATGATTACTTTTCCTTGAATTTTGCAGTTTTGGGATTATTAACAAAGATATTAATAAATAAGGTTCGGTCTGGCACAGAACGTGAAACATGTTCATTTATTAAATTGAGTGTTCACTGATTTAGTTTATGGTTATGTCAATCAGTCTTCTCTCAAACTGTTTTCTTTCCTATTCGATTTAACTAAAGACCGAATGAAGGTTCTCTTCATTGGATATTTGTTGACTTTCTGAAATTGAAGCCCGAATTCATGTAGCGTTTCCCAACGCAAGTGCGCAGTTGGAAATTACTGCCTCAACTTTTACAAGGAAATATGCACGGTATAACCAAAATACGGCCTACATTTCACCGATCTTCCGAAAGGTGTATTCGTAGATCATATTTCATGAAACTCGAGTGGTATCGTATAATTCCGCTTGCTTTAGTGTTATAGTTTGTGTAACAATGGCGATATTGTGCGGTGTAAAGCGGTAAAATTGTGTTTGTGTATAGGTTTTTGCGGATTTATGTATCTATAGATTTACATATTTTAGTTCTTTTAATGTATATGAGACTAATTATAATAATTAGTTAGTAAAAATGGTAAATATAATGGTATAGTAATGGTAAATGGTACTCGACGGATATTTCATAAAAAAAAATTGGGATACCTAAAATTAATATATTTTACTTTAGTAAAATCGAAGGTGCTATTGCAAAATGTAATAGGAATGGAATATTTTTCGTTGAGAATTAAAATTAAGTTAGAAGAAACTATTAGGTACTATTAAGAATAAGCCGTCACCACCAAACAATACTGGACGAAAATATCATCAACAGCATACAAAATTTTATTTATTAGTCTACAAAGCCTCCGAAATTATATTCTTCAAGGTACACAATATTTTAATTAGTCTTTTGCCTGTTAGTATCCACTCGCTATTCAGAAAGTGGCACTTGAGATGTAGGCCGATATCATAATGAGAGCTCTTTGCAAGACAAGATAGCCTTGGTATCAAGGTTTCTGTTTAGATTTTAACTGAACCTAACCTGATTAAGGGGTTAAGATGTTAATCACGGTTTTGATGAGTTTTAGAATTGACTCGTTTTGTAGAATGTTTTACTTGGTAATTTAGTTTTAAGTGTAAGTTGTTTAGTGTATCTTATAGGGAGTAATTTTTTAAGGGCGGAGGACAAATTAATTTCCTAGTATCTTGAGTTTTTTTTTGTTCATGATATTATATTTCCAGATAAATAATTTAATATGTGTAATAATCAGCCGAACTCGCTATAACACATGCTTTACTAAGTTTTCAACCAGATGGCGTTGTATGAAAAAAAATAAGATAATGCAGGGTATTTTTTCATCTAGCATCAAGTTTTAAAATTATAAATACCTACTTATTACAATAATTAATACAATAATAAACACGCACACACGCACTACCTTTGTTTACTTACGTATGATATGAGCATGTGTGCGTCATTGATAGTTCTGTTATCAATGACCGCGCATAGTATGACCACAGATTAGAGAATAGTTACTTCGTAACAGATACATCACTCCCATACAAAAGCTAAAATACCTACGCTATATTTACCTACAAAATGCGCCGCAACTCGGCTGCAGTAAGTAGATGTACTCTACGAACACGCACCGAGAAGCGAGTTTCCCGCGCACGCCGCGTGATTGCGTCATCAAACGAAAACTTTAGGGTTGTACCGAGCGCGTAAATTAAACACAGAGTTGCTGAAACACTTAATTTTTTATTGTAAATTATATTTGTTACATTATACAATAAAAAAATGAAATCTTATTGATAGTAGTTGTTTCCTTCGGTTTCACCCGCGTGGACCCGCTATATGTGTCTCCTGGTTCCTGTTTAGGCAATTGAAAAAAAGACAATTCCTTGTTATTCACTCTTGAACTCCGACACCCGTCCACATCGCAATAACCGGGCATCTTGGTAGCGAGCGCGGGAAACGTGACGCGGGTGCGCAGTCTCGCGTGTGCCAACCAACTGCCGCTTGGGTCGGTACCGACCTACTGTGCGGTAGGCACTTATAGCGCGACCTTGAGCGAGTGACGGAGGCCTGGTATGACCAAGTAAGAAAGGGTATCAATATGGGTAAATATTTTAAAACTTAAGTAGGTGTCACTACTTACGTGATTTTAAATATTTGTTCATGTTTAATTGTAAACTACATAATTAATATCAGATGAAAAATAATGCATATCATGTATCAAAAAATTAAAACTTTAACAAAAATTCTCATTCAACTGACTTTTAAAGTGTAATAAGGAAAATTATTTATATTTATTGTTGATTACAATTAGGTTTATGGTTTGTAGATGGGAACTTGATGCCTTATTATTCGTTTTTTTTTTATTAACAAGACATGAGTTTGTTATGTACCTATAATATAAATAAATATGAAAGTACCATTTCTTAATGGCCGGCTCTCTTATTCACCTTACTGAAAAAAAAACATTAAAAAAAAGGAAATGAAAACAAACATTCCATGAAATAAAAACGCATCTATCACGCAGACCATCTAGGAATGAATATTAAAAACCCTTTGGAAAAGTAAAGCTAATGAAAAATGACGGGACTAGGAAATAAAACAATGTAGCCTAGGAGCTTGCAGGGAACAAAGGCAGGACTTCAGATATAGCGAATAAGTCACCAAGGGTCTGACGTTAATGAATGATGAGATGTTCGTCTCTCGGCGTAGCTCTGTGATGTAGTGTGGATAAGACGAATTCTAAATGTTGTTTTCCTGTAAAAAAATACAAGTATTTCAATATATTATTTAATATTGTTTTCTTTCATAGTACTATTTTATCCCAAGAGGGAGACGTGTATACTATATGGTATAAAGCTAAGTCACGTCTGTCCATACGTATATATGCTTAGATCTTTAAAACTACGGAACAGAATTTGATGTGTTTTTTGTAATAGATGGAGTGATTCAAGAGGAAGGTTTTGGTATATAATTTAGTCGGTTTTAGACACAGCGGGCGAAGCAGAATGCTCGTATTATCTTAATAATAAAATCATAAGGACAGGACACAATTGAAAATCTGCGTTACGAAAAATTAACTTTTTACTATTCACGTACTACTTTATACGCAGTGTCTACGTATATCGGAAAAAATATTTTTATTTTTGGCATCTTTGTGGTAGATACTAATTAAAAGAAGCAAATTCGGTATTGGTTTTCGAATAAGAAATCCTAGTCAAAGCAGTACGGAGTTTCAATCATTTGGATTTAATTAATGTGGTTTAAAAATAATAAAAGTAGTTATCTACTAATGAAAACATCTGTCGTCACAAGTCTTATTTATTTGAAGGTAATATTGAATAAAGTTTCAAATTAGATTACTGTTTTGGTATTCAGACTGATTTGTATTGTACACAATTATAAAGAACAATAATTATTGTTATTAGCGTTAATGTCTTTATGTCAATTTTTTTTGTATCAAAGTAATGCTACTACCACGTCTCAAGATATTAGTAATTAGAAAATTTTATTTAGCTTAATGCTTGTTTAGAATAAGGAAAAAATATCACACCCACAAACTTTACAATATTTGTCACGTCGTCTATTTTTGAAATTGGGGTAAAACGTGTGTGAGTATAAGCAATTCCAACTCTTAGGTACTGCAAAATTAATAAAACACGTCAAGTTGACTCGTATTTGAAAATAAAAGCTACAACAAACACTGTAAAACTTTATTATAATAATATAATTGTACGGGCTAGCCGTACATCCTGACTCAGCGCTTCACACGATCCTATTTCATTATGGTGACAAGAACATCTTCACCCAGTTGGTCTGCGCTCGCGGCTCGTGTAAAGCGCTCGGGGTGTACGCGCTATATCAATTAATCTCCTTATCAACTATCAAATATATCAATATCATATTATCATCATTAGTTTATAGCAACCAACAATAAAGTGATCAAAGGCAATAACTTGTTTTACATCATCTCACTATCAAACTATCAATTTATCAGCTAAAGGAGTGTATGGGATATCATATCATATCAATCAGCAGCCCATACAAAAATTGACCCTTTTTTAACATTTTTTAATAATGCTCTGCTCCTATTGTTGATAGCGTAATGTTATAATATTAAGTATTTTATAAATGAACTTTAAATATAAAAATTGTTGCAGTAGTTTAGAAACTACGACACTAATTTCCTTTCTGTAGTCAACAATAGATAGCGTAGATCTCTAAGAAGGTTTTAAGCATATTATGATTAGTTTTAAACTACGAGGGCGAAGATATTTTAAGTACTGTACGTAAACGTCCTCTAGGAGAGTAAGTTACAGGAGTACAAAAGCAGTTTTAATTTCATTAATATAAAATTACTAGTACTTCTGTAGCTTAAATGAAGATTCAATTCCTCCCTTACCTCCCTGTACAAGCTGATTGAAAGACCTCCTCTCATGTGGCGGCAACCAATTAGCAATAAGCTTTTGATTGACGGGAGTAACACATGCTTGTGTCATGCCTAATAAGAACTGAGCATTGCATGTTGCTACCCAACCACCCTGTAAAGAAATATATTAATTGTATGAATTGTATTGAAAATTTAATAATGTTAATATGTGAAGGAATTAAATATAGTGTAGAGCTGTTATTTCAGAACAAACAATAATAATCTATACTAATATTATAAAGCTGAAGAGTTTCTTTGTTTGTTTGAACGCGCTAATCTCAGGAACTGTTGGTCCGATTTGAAAAATTATTTTGGTGTTAGATAGCCCATTTATCGAGGAAGGCTATAATATTATGTATATATTATATAGGCTATAATATATCATCACGCTAAGACTAACAGGAGTGGAGCGGGTAAAACCACGGGGCACTAGCTGTACCTATTGATTATGTAAAAGACTTAAATATTGATGTAGAGGTGTTATTTCAGAACAAACGAAAACAATTGTGTTAAAATACTATATTTTATTTATTTAAAAATTTTATCGCTGGTCGCTGGTATAGCATTTAAAATTATAATATTATTTACTTCACATTATTGTAGACGAAGAAAGAATGTTGTGTAGCAAAATATTTTGTAAATGTATTAATTTCTCAACATGAACTTAAAAGAAATTTAATTTTAATTAATAAATACTAAATACTAAAGAAAATCTTAGCGTTTATCTCATCCAAGTCAGATTTGAAGGCCTCTTAAAGTTTCCAACAACACGCAAAAATTTAGCAGTTAAAGTATGCTCGAAATAAAATTTCAAGTGCTTACTCGATTCCCGAGGACCGTGAATCTATAAGTGGTAATACAGATGAAGTTGTTTTAAATGTAAAATAACGGATCTGATATCTATACGAATAATGAATAAATAAAATCGGGATGTTTGGTTATGTATGAAAAAGCTCTACAAATTTGTAGTTTCGACTTGTACGGGTAGAATAAGAATCACTACATATTAAAAAGAAAACCGGCCAAGTGCGAGTCGGGCTCGCGCACAAAGGGTTCCGTAGCAGCAAATATAATAAATTACAGTTAAATCAACCTATCTCAAAAACTATAAGAGATACTTTGATCAAACCAAAAATCGTTGAAAGAGTTAATTAGCATGCATCACCTCTATTTTTTTTAGAATTTTATACCCCGTAGTTATAAAAATAGAGGGGGGGGG
>CAJQZN010021921.1:1098-13936 GCA_907164685.1 Colias eurytheme
ACTACATTTATTAGCATCGTTTGTAGGTAAAATAGGCTGAAAAAAAGTAAGGTTTTTTTTAAAGCGGGTTCCAGCGTGACGGAGCTCTCGATTATTTGTCAATAAAAGATGGCCTTGGTTGATCGTTATTTTTGTAATATATTTTTAATACTTTAGTTCTAATATTAATTTTAACTGAATTAATTGTGATCTTAGAATATGCCATTAATCTTAACAAATCGACTGCATATTTGGTACAAATATACATATTGATTAGGACCTACTAATATAGATCAAAATATTCGAATACGAATACAGATGAATATTATTTGGCACTTACCTACCACAATAACAAGGTCACTTTTGATGTAATCATTATACTAAAAAATGGACATAAAAAGCATTAATTTTCCTTACCAATATGATATTTTACGGGAAGTAGTTATCAAGTAGTTGGAAGCCAGCCAGTCTAAGAGCTGCGATCAATAGCTTTGTCTATGGACTTAAGAGTACTTAGTAAAGTGATCCTCTTGGATGTTGTTTCAGCATTTTGTATGAAAAGGGATCATTTAGTTAAGTGCTATATGACTAAAGTTTCACTGTGCATACTTTTATTTATTTTAAAGAGTTGTTCTTTTATTATTTTGCTCTTAATTTTCGGTTCCTAGTGCCCATTTAGACGTAGGTACCATCGAACAGTTTCGATGTGTGTGTGGTTATAGTCTTTTAAGCTTAAAGTATTTTATACGAATTTTATCATCTTATATGTGTGGTGGATATCTATCTATTCATTTTGCTAGAAGAAGATAAAGTAAATATTTTCTCAATTCATCAATAACAGCTTTTAGGACACTATTTAATGTATATATTTTTATGTATAAATTAATAACCAATACTGTACAATACTGCACGTTATGAAATATCTCGTCAGAATTAGCTCGTAACCAATCGAAGGTTTTTGCGTTCAAAGTGTATTGTCAATGAGGCTTGGGAAATCGTTGCGACATTTCAATAACAAATGTTTTATTTTATTTCTAGCTATTTTTATTGCAATAAGTATATATTGTATACTTTTTTATTATAAAGCTGAAGAGTTTGTTTGTTTGAACGAGCTAATCACAGGAACTACTGGTCCGATTTGAAAAAATATTTCGGTGTTAGACAGTCGTTATAATATAGGAAGGCTATAATATATCATCACGCTAAGACCAACAGGAGTGGAACAATGCGGATGAAACCGCGGGGCACAGCTAGAGTACCTACTTAATAATGAAATGAAATGAAATTAATGAATTTATAAATAATATTGAATTCGATAATGGCTAGGTTTTAAAATGTATACTTAAAAGTTATTTGAGATGAAAAAAGCATACCTATTAATAAAATTAATGAATTGCTTTGAAACTACTTCTCTTTTACTTTCTTATCGAAAGTTTTGAAATAAATAAAAGCAAATTGAAATATATCTAGGTTTTTTAATTAATACAATGCCAATTATCGTCTTAACTGTTCCAGTTTCTACAATACAATTGAGTTGGCAATGTGTAAGATTCTTGTAAATGAAAGACTGTCTCTTTAATAAGATTAAATGTTTTTATTTTTTTTATTGAAGTTACTATTAAACGGTTATTTATTTAAATATTTATATCATCTACAGTTTGGGGTAATCCACATTTAAACATATAAATTCACATCCATAACGTACCAATCCACACTGCGGTTACCCATCAATATACCGGATGCTCTCTAGAACGCTTAACCACAACAATCATAACACTAAACTATCTACAACATGTAATTATAAATACCCACATTTTGGAGTAGGTAAATGTCAATTCGGATAATTATTCCGGATGCGTTTCAATACGTTTGTCCAGAAGTTAGATAAGGCGTGTATTACATCGTATTTGCATAAATGTTATCTAACTATATCAATTGAAACCGGCCTAATAAACTGCGCTTTCCTTTTACTCGTCACGGTTTTAAATGTTTTAATTAATAGCAATCAATTAGCGGCTTGAATGATAAAAGAATTGCTTGGGAACACTTCGAGGCTGTGAAATAGAAGTGTTATTAATGTTACAAAATGATACCACGATACACACCTAATACTGATGATTAAAGTTTTATCGTAAGGTTAACCTTAGGATTAAAATCGTAATTTGTTATTACTTCAAACCTTTACAACGTTAGAGGTTGCATTGTAAGCATAGATTGTAAGATTATAATAATTAACAATTTTCTTTATTTTTGTAAAATCGATCTCCACAGAATGACCTGATGAAAATCTATACCTACGAAATACATGTTTTCTGTCGTTCTTTAGTGCTTTATAGGATAAGTCCGTGTACAAGTACCTACTTAGGAATAGCCGTATATTTTGCATAAATCTCTAGATAAGTATCAGGTAGTATTGTGCTGCCTGTATATTATATAATATGTTAGTAAGGAATAGAAATATTACATAGGTACCTAAATAACTCCCTATTTGTCGGCCTCTTCATATCTCATAATACTGAGAATCTATTATAGATTTCTCAGAATATCGTTTTACTAAATGGCTGTTTAGATAAACATATTTCAATACGACTCTGTCATCAGGCACACTAATTGTCGAGATAAGCCTAATGGTCCACATACCTAGAATGTCAACAAGACGTAGGTACCGTAACTATTAATTATTGGGAACAATAATGTGTCTGTATACCAAGTAAATCAAACAGACCTTATGAAAAAGAGAGTAAGATATAAATATTATAGAGCGATAAGGTTATTTTGACCAATTAAGGCGGTTATTTTGAAAACATGTATATTTATGAACATTACCTAGACTACTAATTGAAAATGCAGTATTGATAAAATAAATAACCTACTTATTGAAACTACAATAACTACAGGACATGTTAACGAAGTCTAATAGAATTTAGTAAAATTATCACTTCAACATAAAGAGCACAATCCATATTTTTGCCTTCATCCCATTAAAAAATACAACATTTAATATTTAAACTGGCTACAGTCAAGCAATTAGTTGAACAAACGTCCTTTCTCGTTTACACTTCAACTGCATACGAAAGGCTGCAAAAACAATCCCCATTTATGTTCCCGGGAAGTGGGACGAACTTTTTGTGTCATGCTGTTGAGGAAATCATTAGCGGGATTTGGGTTAAAACTCTAAAATATTTATTTGCACAAAGGGCGGAATAAAATGGTTGTAATTCAATTTGAAAGCTGATTCATAATCTCTGGTGCAGATCTCCAAATTTAAGTATGTTCTTCCATGGACCGCTTTCTGAAACCACTCTGAAACTTATAGCTAATTCATAAAACTTAAAATAAAAGACGTGAATTTGCAGTTTACAAAATCTTCGGATCATGCCTACAATGTTATATTGTGAACTTGTGCATTCAGGGACCTTCCTTACTAGTAAGGATTATTTATGTTTATCCCATGTTTGATCTGAACTTTTTGTCTTCAGAATTGAATATAGGAATCGTAACTTCAGTTAACCACAATATTTAAAAGAGATCGTCCTATAAAAGAGGTCACTAATTACTGACAATTGATTATTTATATAGAAAGTGTCACAAATGACACCCACAAAAACAATATATGTACCAACCTTGTACCAACAATATACCAGCTAAATTAAGCATTCCGTAACAATTTTTAGCATTCACTTAGAAAAACTGGACGTAACCAATTGCGTCTTTTACAATACACACTTGATAAACGATCAAAAACTGTCAGATGCTTATCAAATTCTGAGATAGAAGGGCTTCTTTATGACAGATCACTGATAAGGTTCCCCGAAAGAGGCCAAACTTTGAAACTCTTGAACCTTGCGCGTAAAAAACAGGTAATTTCTTAGAGGTTATTCCTCCAGTAAGGCCAGGGACACATGCTGTGATGGTCTATAAAACCCTAATATGCTAATTATTTATTATATACGTAATCGCTCTAAATAATAATCATAAACCTGAGAAATTAGACCATTTTTATAACCTTATGTCTATTGTTACTTCTGGGTTGTAGGGAGAGATTGCTTATCGCGATAAGACAGCACTTTTTACGTTGTTCCCAATGTTTGTATTACTTAATATGTAAAACAATGAATTTGTAGCTGCCATGAGTCACGACAAAAGACGTAGTTATTAATAATTAAATCGACACACATGATTATAATAATATTGAAAGTATAACCGTAAACATGTTATCACACCTAATAATGCCGTTCTAAAACTGAGTCATATTGTTTTCTTCCCTACATAATTACATTACCTATATAATGAGTTTACCTTAACGAAAACAAATTAGGCACAGCTGTTTACAATAGTTCATTAAGAGTTATTTTTTATTAATTTATTTAAACTTTAATATTTCTTTTCAGATGTTATCTGTGAACCATGCGATCAACACTATCAGCACATGAGAGATCAGCGAGGACTTGTCTCACCGCCTGACGTTCGCAGATAAACGAAATATATTTTCGGATTACATCAAGACAACTTCAGTTCTGTGTGGCTGAACACGAAAGTGACCGCCAGTTCTCATTTTAAAAATAGAATCAGGACTGGCCATAATTTAAGACAAAAAAAAGAAATTTTACCAAACAATTTAAAAAAATCAGAAAAATATAAAACTGTTTGTGGCCAGTGACTGGTGAAATAAAAAAAATTCAGTGTCGCGCTCTTTTGCGTGTATAACATTGAAGTTAGTGTAAAGTGGACATTTAAAAATGGCAACAACGGGCAGTGAAATGTGGCTCCAGTGGTTCGCGTGCTGCTACCAGCCAGCCGCGCAAGCGCAGCGCACTCGGCGGAGAATAGACCGATCTATGATTAGTGCGCCAACTAATTTCCAACACACTGGACACATAGGTAAGATCCTTATTTTTAAAAACATACGTTATATATACTCATAATACATATTTAGGTATTATTTATTTTTAACTGACATTCCCAAAAACGACAAAAGGTTATCAATTTGTAGCGTATTTTTACCGTATAATGTAAAGACCCTAAGCTGATGTATCTATCGATTAAACACAATAATACAATTTTACAAAGTTAAAATCTCATTATTCTAGAAACAACCGGCTTATAAGCCCTTTATATTTTTTCGACATCTTTATCACATCACTAAAGCCCTTGAAAGCTTACAAGTGGCTGCTCAAAGAGATATCGAGTTAATCCGATCATCTGTATATCGATAAAATTGTCATCGATTATCGAATTATCTCACTTAAGTACGCTTTGTGTCGATGTTAACGACCGCTTATTGTGTGAAGTATATAACTTATTGATGTAGTTACATAAATACATTATGAACTACTCAACTATGTAGTTATTGCCGGTTCTTCTCCATAGATGCTGCTTTCCGAATTGGTGGTAAATGTTAAAAATATGTTTTCACGATTCAAAAGTGTTTCTAGAATAAGCCTAATTGAATAAATATTTGAGTTTGAACTTACTTATCAGGACAAGACATAGACTTTTTTATAAAAACGTGATATTTCGATTATATCGACTGACCGGTTGGCTCAGTTGGTAGTGGCACTACCTTCCAAGCCAGAGGTCGTGGGTTCGATTCCCACCCGGGGCAAATATTTGTGTAATGAACATAGATGTTTGCTCTGTGTCTGGGTGTTAATTATCTATATCTATTTATTTAAAATTATAGGTATATGTATGTTTATCAGCCATCTAGTTTCCATTTAAACACAATCGAAAGCTTATTATGGGATCAGATCGTGCCGTGTGTGGTAATTGTCCTGAAATATTTATTTTATTTATTTATATAATGCCTTAACGGTACCTATATCCTAATTAAATATTCTACATTGTTATACATACATATTATGTACCTAGATTTTTAGAGCAAGTAAAAAGTGACTGATATATTTTGTTTATAATTAAAATAAATCCACTTTAAAAAATAATTACTTTATAAATTTAACTTTTACTTTCGACGGATATATAAAAACCACCATACTAATTTCCACTAAAGTTGTTAATCGTTTTTAAGTCTGGTTTTTGTGTGGGATAACGTATTCGACTTCAAACTCACCAATCTTCTATAATCGAATATATTTTATTAAATAAAAAAGTGAAATTGTTTTAATTCCGGTTTCAAAGTAATTTTGTAAGATTCTGGTAAATAAAGTTAATCAAATCAATACTCATGTGTATGTTGTCCATACGAAGCTTTATAAAAAAAATACTTTCTTCTTTACTATTTATATATATTCTAAAATTCGTATCTAAATCTTCCTTCTTAAAAATTTATTTAACAAATTGTAGGTACTATAGCATAAAAGAATCAAGATTAATCATAGAGCAACGAATAAATTTTCAATAGCTATTGAACGTCCTTTATAGGGCCGTCCATTGTTACTTTTAATATTTCTTGATACAATTGTTAAGAAAATGTACATAACATATGTACCTGTACCACAGTCCATCTTTTCATAATATCTATACGACCTATATAACATCGTGGTAACATTAAAATTAGAATTTTCTTAATCATTCGTATGTAAAACAGTGCCTAAACTAATTAATCTAAATATTACCAAACTACACAAAATTCACGCTCTTTAGTATATAATTAGACCTTCTAGAAAGGACTATATTTAAGTTAATGATACATCATCTGTAACCAGCGAAAAACGCTTCTAACTAAACTAATATTTAAATGCTTTTTGTTAAATTATGCTCAGTACTTTAGCAGGTATATTAACGCAAATTAACATCCATTCTGTTTAGTCACACCTCTCCTTTTACAAATAAAATAACACAGTGTGTCCAAGTATTATTTATTCTGATTATCTAATTACCAACCCGTCTTCCCATCTCAAGTTTCATCTAATCGCGAATGCATGGAAAAACATAATGACGCAGAAAACAAGTTTTCCGTATAAATGTAGTAGCAATACTTTTATGGGCTAGACATCGACTGCATCTTTTATGCAGGACAAGATTTATGGGGGATTTATGTCTTATGTAGAAGACAAGTCTGATAACTGAGTTTTTAATTATATAAAAGTTTTTAATTATAAAATTAAGTGCCTCTGATTGTTTGACTCGTCGCCTTAAAAATCCAACTATTGATGAAATGTTTCACAACGTTTTCTTTTGCATCTAAATTCGCCATATAGCCTTGTAACTTATAAAATACCTTTAAAGACAATATTAGAATAAAATAAACCAAACACTCGGCCTTCATGCCCTTAAGTGTACGTTCTAAAATAAATTGAGGTGCAAACATTCAATTCAAATCTTAATAAAGTATATAAAACATTTTAGCTGACGTTGTACCTATGGAGCAGAAACATTTCATATCCATGTCACAGACAAAGTTTTATTTTAGGCAAATGGGTGATCTTCTTTTCTAAAAGATATCCTCATTAAATTCTGTTATCAGCTCAGAAACTACATATGTGTGTGTGTCTGACTGGTTGGTTTGGTTGGTAGTGGCCCTGCCTAGAGGTCGTGGGTTCGATTACCACCCGGGGCAAATATTTGTCTGATGAACATAGATGTTTGCTCTATGTCTGGCGCTTTCTCTGTCCCTATGTCCCTATGTATGCTTAAATCTTTAAAACTACGCAACGGATTTTGATGCGGTTTTTTAATAGATAGACTATAGAGTGATTCAAAAAAGGTTTTATTATATAATTTATTATGTTTTAGACAAAGCGGGCGAAGCCGCGGGCGGAAGGCTAGTTATCTATATAAGTATTTATTTAAAATTATATATGTATGTTTATCAGCCATCTGGTTTCCATAACACAAGCTTAGGCTTAGTATGGGATCAGATCGTGCCGTGTGAGAAAATTGTCCTGAAATATTTATTTATTTATGTTCTACATCGTCTATAAAGAAACTTCTTGCCAACTAAAGAAAATATTACAAGCGTACTAGTTATATAAACTGATTCGTATTCAAGTCACACGTACTGACGTACAGTCCCTTTTCGGTGATGCCGGTTCTTCCTTTTATAGCTCAAATTGTTGACGATATACGTGATACAAGCCGAGTTGAGTTGCTTGTATGTTTTTATATATATATTTGGTATATAGTGTTACTTATAAAGCGTACATGTACTCATGCATTTGCTTAATAGTTTGAATAAAGGGTTGTAGTTCCTTGCTTACGTGACTGTATTGTGGGGATAGTTTTTAGGGTCCTAGATGTGTTGCAATTTGGTTCTGTTGAGTATTGATAAAAGCTTAGGAAAAGTGAGTCTGTTTCATGCTTACTAATAAATTAAACAATCAAGAACGACATAAAGACGATGCTTGTAATAAGGTGTATAAATATAAGCAGGATTATTTTATAATATTCCATCAGGCCCCGGAATCACAGACACAATAGAAAATCTATTGTGTCGCGGTCGGATCTGGCCGCTCGGTGGTTGAGAGGATATGAAACATAAATTGCTTTTGCCTATTGCGTTAAATTGGTACCTAGGTACCTACGTATTCTACGTAAAGCTGAAGTTATTTATATATAAACGAAGCAAAATAAACAATATTTATTACACCGAGGTATTCAAATCAAGATGTAATTAACATTAATTGCCCTATATTAATATTAGTGCCTTCTATCTAGTAAGTCGATTAACATGCAGTACCTAAGTATAGGTAATATAATATCTTACCGTTCATTGACCTTAACTAATTGCAAAAGTCATTCAAACGCATACGATTGGTACTAAATTTATTGTTAATTTGTGTGTCAAGAGTTTTCTAATAGTAGGGGAGGCCAAGAGGGGATTTTGGGATTTACTCGAGCGCGTCAGATTACTATAAGGGACGGTACCTTAGCTATTCATTAGTACCTCTAGTCAATATGAGCAGTTATGGTTGGTGGGTGCGCTCAGGGGCCCCGCTGGAAAATTTGAATAATCCATAATTCCCTAAGGTTGAGCTCGAATCGTCAGATTAGGAAATGGGGACTTCCTATATTGTAATTAACCCCCCCATATATTAATCTGACGCGCTCGAATAATATTACTTTAATTTTTTACCCTTTCTTCATAGCGATTAAATCGCCACTTAAATCGTCAGATTAACGTATACTTTTTTTCAGTGACGTCCTGGAGCATGCAAAATATCAATATCTAACGCGCTTGAGTATTTCCAAGCCAATTTTTTTCTTTTTTAAATTAAAAAAAATCAAAAAACCCTTCCCCACCGCTAAAAGTGAAAACATTATAAGACCTTTTTTTCTCGCTATGGTCTAATCTACCAATTCTAATAGGTTCCCGTGACGCTCGAGTAAATCCACATTTAGCATCCTGGGCTCCCCTACTATAAGAACTAACTTCAAAGAATAACAAATGGCTGTTTTAAAAATGAACTAACTTTGCACAACATTTTGACACAGATCTGTCAAAGTTTGATCATTGAAAAATATAAATTATATTCTTGTAACTATAGAGCTATATTTTTTTAAATACAATATCATTTCATAAATTATATCTTTATTCTTAAACACTGATGAAAGTAAACAGAAAATTAAATTAATAATAAAAAAGTAATAAAATATGTAATATATTAAAGTATCGTGTTGAAAGAATTTATGAAATTAGTGATTTAGGTACCTATCCGATATTTTCGCGGCAAAAGCACTTGTATGCTCCTAATATAAATGAGCCAGACCAGAATTTTATTACCGAACTTGAGAAGAAAAGCATCAACTCTATCTCTTAAACTTGGAATTAATGATGCTTTTTCATAATATTTATTATTTACCAACCTCGCTACAAATGAAACTCATTAAAAACTCGTTTTACGGTTTACCGCTATGCAAACTTGAAATCATCCACAACGGTGATAACAAATGTTACATAATTACAGGTTCAATTTTGAAAACCTTGAGTTTTTTAAGCTCTTTTTGTTTAAATATTCATTCTGTAAAATATATTCTATGTTTTTACAACATAATATTTATCTGTGGTAAATATCACTGGCACATTGAAAAATCATCTTTAAAAATAAAATAAAAACGCGGGAAGAGCGGGCGGCAATGGAAATGTCATTACATATTTAAATTTGGAATTTAACTCCGTATGGAGAACATTCATTCCTTGTTAATACCAGTCCAAAATAAACTGAAGTTCGCCGTGCCAGTGACTCATCGCTACATAGTCGTGTGTAGTTTGTACTTTATTTTTTATTGGAAGCTATCGACCTTAGACTCAACTATAATACGTTTGTAAAATATTCCAAAGATGTGATAGTTCATGGTACGTTGAACATTTGCCGAATAGTTACCTATTTTCAAGTATAGCGTTTAGCTATTTTGTGTCAAATTGGCAAGATTGAAGATATATTCACAAATGTCAAAAATTAAGTAAGTACCTAAATTTTATGAGTCAACACATTACAAAATCTGTAACAACTAACTGATACACTCATAAGGAAGTAATATAAAAAGGATGGATTTGGAATTTAAAAGAAAACTACCATAGCAAAGTTTGAATACATAACTATAAAGGAAAGGCCAAAGATCAAAGAGGTTAAATGCTTACCTAATATGCTAAAATTTACTAATTTGATTGAATTTGAGGACTTTCGATGTCCAAATAATGTCTAACGTTTGCGTCATACTATGAAGAAATTAATTATATTATAATTTAAAATAATAATATAAATAGTGAATTTTCCGTCAGCACAATAAAAACATAATTAAAATGTTTCGCAACACATGCGGTATCGTTTTACGGAATGAATAGGTATGACACCGTGACACGTACGAACTAATTAATTACAGGGAGGGCTTATCGGGCTTTTCAATTACCTTTTATTAATTTGACTCAAACGTTTTAATTGTCGCTGTACTCATCTTACGCAATGCTTCTGTTTGTCTTGCTGAGAGACAGCCGCTTTCTGAATTGAAAATTGATTTGGTTAAGGTTTGAGAAAGCTTATATGTCAGATACAAGAAGCATTTTGATTTGAGTATGGTTAGTGACGTTCTTTACGTCAAACTTAATTCAAAAATTGTTATTATTTTTTTAGTTTTTAACTTTTAATTATGAAAAAATCAAACTAAAGGTAAAAATTCGTATAAACGTACATATTATGCAGTTATTCTAAGCATACCTGCGCTCTACCATGCGTTCACAGAGATAAAGACAAAATGCGAATTAAAATTATTTCCTAGGTACCTACTTTCTGTTTGTCTGTCTCGTTCACTTC
Organism: Colias eurytheme; assembly: GCA_907164685.1. Classification (NCBI taxonomy): domain Eukaryota; kingdom Metazoa; phylum Arthropoda; class Insecta; order Lepidoptera; family Pieridae; genus Colias; species Colias eurytheme. Next base: position 12,288 of record CAJQZN010021921.1, read on the forward strand.
ACGTAAGTACTTATTTCACTTCCTCAATGCAAAGTTTCACAAAATATAACGCGATGCCAATCTTTATAATATTTCGTTCAGCTATTTAGCCATACCTAACCGTGAAAAGTGTGACATACAGACAGACACTTTCACGTTTATAAGCTTATAAATTATCATTTAAATAAAAAATAAATAATAAATTATCATTTTATTAGCATTTTAATTATCTAGGCGACACTTATCAATTATTAACCGACTTCAAAAAAAGGAGGAGGTTATCAATTCGGCCGGTATGTTTTTGTAAAATGTAAAAACAAAACAATTAAAATATTTTAAACATGTTTAATGCTGATTGATATATTATTTTTAGGTACATATATAGATAGTATTAACAACTTATCCGTCCGATATAAAGTATTACACGATAATAATAAAATGTCACGTAAACTGTCGTATACGGGCAATTAGAATACGTTTTTAAAATGGTTGTTTTATACATTATTCGACGAATAAGTTTTATCCAAGGATTGAAAAATCAGCCCTTGTACAGATAAATTATGTAAACACAATCTTTGTTATGTTTACCTAAGCCCAACTCATTATTTTTTCACAAAAGGAGGTCAAATTTTGTTTACGTTATTCGCTAATTTATTGCAAAATAATAGAAATAAATTAAATACTATATCAGCATTATATAGGACATAAACATTACTAGTTACTACATAGTATAAAACAAGTCACTACCCGCGTCCGTCCGTCCGCAGATCTTTAAAACTACGCAATGGATTTTGATGAGATTTTTTTAATAGATATAGAGTGGTTCGTGTATATAATTTGTTAAGTTTTAGACAACGCGGGTGAAGCCGCGCATGGAATGCTATAATACCTATAGTATAATATAATTGTCTGTTAAAGTTGTTAATCTGTGCTCATAATTATGAAAACAACGTCGTGACTAAGTTTTTTTCACTAATGTTGTTTGCAGACATAATTTGCCTTGCGTCGCTATCGACCTTGAGATTAGACATACCTTTCAAACGTATTAAATTACCCATAGGTCACAATCACTTTATTTTGATGGATGCAATTATAGCAATTTTCCTTATTCCTATTTGTTTGTTATCTGTTGTATGCATGGAAGTGAAAAACGTGAAAAGAATTCTAATGCTAGTAAAACAGTAAGAACATCACCGATTACCCAATGACACTCTATTGTCAATAAAAGATTATTTCACATGAAAAAATTGATATTTTTCTTGTAGATCATCGAGTATTTCCAATGCCATAAACCTACTACCCATTAGAGGATAGATAGGATAGGACTAGTCATTAGAGGATAGATAGGACTATCTTCTAGTCCTCCGAAATATAATTTAACTTCGATTTTATATAGATATATATAATATTTTACCAAAATACTTGGTTATAAGAAGTGATTACTTTTGTGGTTAATCATCATTTGGTTTTCTAAAAACATTCAAGCGTTCAACGTTCGCATAAGATTATTTTTTTTAAACTTGAACATCTTTAAAAATGCTCTCATCTCAAATATTTACTTATATTTAACATATTACTAGATTGATATTTGGTTCGTGCTTTGGTTATCTTTAGGAAGCTCGAGAATGAGAAAAAATTTCCTGTCGTACACTTGCGTAATCATCATGTAT
>CAJQZN010021924.1:4006-26174 GCA_907164685.1 Colias eurytheme
TGCGCGGGGAGCCCCGTTACCGCCTGCGTGTGCTCGTCCTTTACAGTGTTTTTTCTTAATATGTGTGTGTATGTATTATCTTACAAGTGCAATGTATGATACATAAAGACATTTTAAGTTTGAAAAATCTGATGTTTTGCGCGAAGTGACAGTAGTACCCACCTCAACGCTTCGCTTATGAGGCGTGCAATATTAATTAAATTTATTCAGATAAAATGGGAATAATAAGTAACAATAGGAATTCCAAATTCGTCTATTATTACTTATTGCTATTATTAATTACGAAATCAATTCGTTATGGAAACGGGCTTTATTCAATTAAAACGACGGATTGAAAAACATAATTTATTGCCTCTAGTTTACAACTATAAATATTTTTATAAACTTTAAAAATGTGTAAAATTGTTATGAAAAATATTTGGGTGTAAATATCTATAAGAATCAGATGTATAAATAATGTATCTCTAACAATACTAAACAACAACTTTAATAGACATTAAAGAATATGAAGGTATAGAATAAAATAAAAAAATGTAGCGATTACCAATCCTCCAATATACAATAAAAGATACAACCATGAAAGTGTGTTTGAACAATCAAGTGTATAACATCACAATATATTGCACTCAATGTGTCATGTTCTTAATGAGATAATTGTGAATACTTATATCCTAGAATATCTTACACCAAAATTTAAAAAGATTACACCAAAAAAGAATAAATTACGATTTATAAAATGGAATGTAAAAATGTCTTAAAAATCCATTACCATACATACTTATTTGTGAGAGATCCCACATGAGATTAATGAGTGATTATTTAAAATTAATGAGAATATTATTAAGAGTAACACAACCTGTTTTATATGTGAGGGTTTGGAATTTCTTCTGGTCCACTTTTTTTGATAACCTTTAATTTATCTTTATTTGGTTTTGCTGTGTCTGAAACGATTTCTTCTACAATCGGTATGGCGTTTGGTACAGGTTTTTCTTTCTTAGGAGTATTTTCTTCTTTCTTTTTATCATCTTTTTGTTTCTTTATTGGTTTCTCATCTATTTTCTTCTGTGTTTTGCCACTATCACTAGCCTTAGACTCTGCTTGCTTTGATGGAGAATTTTGTTTTTCTGTACTTGGTTTAGGTTTTGTTTCCTTTGCTACATTTGGTTGAGACTCTTTTTTGTTTTCTGGTTGTTTTTGCTGTGGCGTCTCTGTTTTCGTAGGTTTCTCAATATTATCAACCTTTTTTTGTTTCACTTCAGGCTCCTTTGGTGAAGGGGTAACTTTTTGCTGCGGGATTGGTTTCGTTGAAGGTTTCTGTGTAGTTGTTGTTGGTCTTTCAGTAGTTGAAGTTGTTGTAGGTTTTTGAGTCGTAGTAGTTGCTGGTTTTTGGGTTGTAGTAGTAGTTGATGGTTTTTGGGTAGTAGTAGTAGTAGTTGTTGGTTTTTGGGTAGTAGTAGTAGTAGTTGTTGGTTTTTGTGTTGTTGTAGTGGTAGTAGGTTTTTGAGTAGTAGTAGTAGTTGGCTTCTGTACAGGTGTATCTTTAACTTTAGGTATCTCTTTCTTTAAATTATTTGCTAAATATGCCTTTTTAATTGCTTCTGGCATTGGCACAGCTGCGACAAAGTTTTGTTTGTGTGGTGATCCTAATACAAGTTTGTCATTAAATACAATAGCATCGCTAATATGTTTTACACTGCTGTCTGTGTTATAGAAAGAGCTAATGATGTTTCCATTCCAATCGGCTATCAATAAGGCGGTGAGATCAGGGGCCACGGGCGTTACGGTTGCTATATGACCAATCTGAAAGGGAAATTAAAAAACAATCTAATTAGCAAACTTTTAATTTTATACAGCTTGTACCAATTCTATGACTCAAAATTTTTACTTGTGATTTTTTTTTAATACCATAAATAATTTATTTTTATTATACGATGTATACGATTGTATAATTAAAATAAATAAATAAATAAATATTATAGGACATTATTACACAAATCGACCTAGTCCCACAGTAAGCTCAATTAAGGCTTGTGTTGTGGGTACTAGGCGACGATAAATATAATATTTAATAAATACATATATAGATAATAACACCCAGACCCAAGAACAAATAATTGAGTTCATCACACAAATATTTGCCCTTACCGGGGATCGAACCCGGGACCGTCGGCTCAGTAGGCAGTTACTTTACCACTGCGCCAACCGCGTCGTCAAAATAAAATTATATATTAATATAAAATATATTAATTTGATTAAATTATACAAATTTTTAAAATTAGTTTAGTAAAACAAAGATAAAATATGTATACTCAATAATTAAATACTTACTTTATATACAGCCTCTTCTAAGATTGGGTTAGGGAATTGACTGTTCAGGTACTCAAATGGTATTTCTATCAGTCGCGTTACACGTGCAAGGAGCTTTCTGAATGTCGGTAAACTTGCTAAATGTCTTGTTAAGATTGGGTTGTTCTCATCAGAAGCGGAATATAAAGCTATCTGTATACCAGACTTGTCAGGTAGAGCACGAATATTGTCGGGGGTACCTGAAATACATACTTCTTTGTAACAAATATACATAGGGAAAAAATTGTTTATATTTATATTTCTTTAGCTTTGTTTATATTTCTTGAGCTTTCTATTTTTTATCTATCGATTAGTTTTTAATCGAAACAAGAAAAATATTTCCTCTTGATAATATTTATATTAGCATAGACAGTGTCGAAAGCACTCGTAACACCTGAACAAATATTATACGAGTTCCATACAACATTTTGGTTAAATTTTCTACAAGTTATAATCGTTATTAACATGGATCTGCTACAATTAGGAGTGCTGTTAATAACATGTAAACTTATAGCGACTCAAGCAATATTCGAATCTGACGTAAACATACGAATCGATGCAGGAACAAGAACCTGCATCTTCGAAAAGGGTCAAGCGGGTCAGATCATGGAGTTTTATTATCAAGTATTGGATGGACAGCATGGCGATTTAGATATATCTGTTGATGTCTTCGATCCCAAGGGAAACAAAATTATTGCCGAACATAAGAAGACACAAAACTCTATTATAATGGACTTGGAAAACAGTGGAGATTTCGTGTTTTGTTTAGACAATACACATAGCCTAATGAATTCCAAGCTTGTGTATTTTTACGTAGTGATTGAAGATAAAGAGAAAAACGAAGAAGCGACGGTCAATGCGGTTGATAATAATGGTCAAGAGTATGAAGAGAGCGAAGTAGTCGAGTGGATTGGAACCGACGCAAATGGTGAAGAGTATACAATGGATGTATCGAAAATAATTGAATGTTTAATGCGTGTCCTCAATCACGTTGTCCGTGCTCGCCATATGTTAGACATTTATAGTGCAACAAAGACGAGAGACAGCTACATAGCATTAGAAGATACATTTATTGTCGATGTCTGGTCTGCTTTTCAAATCACGTTCATGGTTTGTGTAGGAATGATACAAGTGTATATGATAAAGCGATTGTTTGATCGACCGTGTTGCATTTAAATCATTTTTTTTACATGTGCCATACCATTCCTTTGCTATAAATTGAATTTAAAATCAAGAATACTACTTATATAAATATTGATTTGACAGATTTATTCATAACCACGACGAAGTTACAGACTTTGTATTATATTGGACCAACGTAATTTCCTTTAGCCATTGTTTCAACAATTTATAATGAGACCTTCATTAATATTGGTGAGACATTATAATGTAGGTATTTGATATAGTGAATTTGAATAAATAAATATAAAGCTTGATATTACTTATTAATTTATGTAGGTGTTTACACCGACTGTAGACTTACGGTAAATCGTCATGGTGTAGGGTGAGCTCGACTTTAATAAAAATAGTAATGGGCTATGGCATAATTCTGTCCGAAATAAAGCTTAATTAAAAACTTAATTTTCTTTAATTTATAACACATGGGCTGAGAGAACTAGGAAGCTCAGTTATAAAATTTGATTAATTTTCTATTTATCTGGATATTTATTAAATTACCACCACTCTTATGCTGGGTGCAGTTTCATGTTTTATATTATTCAAAACCCCTTTAAACATTACACATATATTGTACTAATAGCTAAAATACATAAGTGATAGGGGAATTGAAATATGCCCTCTTTGAAGGATAAACACATTATCATATTTATTATTAAATGCAGTTCAAACAATCTTTTTTGATATGAAGTTCAAGGTTCAAACTTAATTTATAACCAATCTATACTAATATTATAAAGCTGAAGAGTTTGTTTGTTTGTTTGTTTGTTTGAACGCGCTAATCTCGAGAACTACTGGTCCGATTTGAAAAATTCTTTCGGTGTTAAATAGCTCATTTTTCGAGGAAGGCTATTATAGGCTATAAATCATCACGCTACGACCAACAAGAGAGGAGCCACGGGGGTGAAACCGCGAGGAGCGGCTAGTTATTTTATATATGACAAGAAATATCTACTTAAATAGTATATTACCTAAGCTGAACTTGCCAAGGGATGTAAATATTTATGTGTTATATACACTCTGTTAATCTAGATACAGTGTAAATAAAATGCATGTAATATCACCTCAATTAACAACAAGCTCTTTATAGCATCTCAGATTTTGTATGCTTTAGCTCTTCCATAAATAATACAATAAATATTATTATACTCAATAACACTTAAGGGCTTTTATGTTACTAATATTTTAATAAAAATAGAACAGCAGTTTTCTTTTATATCTATGTATGGCAGCATACCTACCAAACTTTATGAGAAATCAGTTCTTTTGTTTACCATTATGATGTTGTTGTGCATGTTAAGACTGTATGTAGATCACCAGGATGCATCAATGTGGTTAATGATAATGGATACATACAAATATATATAGAAAACATTGCCAAGTTCTATACTGTGGTTCTCAATTATTTAATGGTTTTAAAATCCATACTTATAATATAATATTATAAATGCGAAAGTAACTCTGTCTGTCTGTGTGTTACACAATCACGCTTAAACTACTGAACCAATTTTCATGAAATTTGGTATGGAGATATTTTGATACCGGAGAAAGGACATAGGCTACTTTTTATCCCGGGAAAATGACGCAACCCCGGAAATCTCGCGGGAACGGGAACTATGCGGGTTTTTCTTTGATTGCGCGGGCGAAGCCGCGGGCGGAAACCTAGTATAGAATATACTTACCAGGTAATCCATCCACAAATACTTCCGACTTTCCTTTTTTTGGTCCACTTATGTAGTATTTAAGTAATCTTTGTTTTAATGTCTCCACAACTATGATAAAGCTCTCATCCGGCGACAGGGTAACACCATTCGCAAACCAAAGATTATCTAGAAGAACCTTATTTTCTTTTGTCGCTGGGTTGTAATAGAAAAGCCTGACAAGTAGTAAAGTAGTACTATGTTATTATTATACAAATAGAGTATGTGATAACAATTGGACTGGTATTAGATAATTCATTTTATATTTAAAATTTTACATTTTTGTTTATATATATTGTTCTACCATTTTAAATCCTGTATATTTATATTAATTAATAAATAATTATATTAATTATCTTTTTTAATGTTTATTTTATGAGTTTGATAATCAATGATAGGTACTGTTTACAGTTTTTTAACTAAATATTTAAAGAAAAATAATTACCTGCCAGAAGGGTCTGATAAACCAACATAAACTCCATCTTTTAATGTGTAGTCACTACTGGAATCTGTCCAGTAAACACCCCCATTTTTATCTAATGTGATTGCATTAAAGAACTGTGGTTTTTTACCATCTATAGGTACATTTGGTGAAACCAATTGCTGTTTTTTATCTGTTTTAATATCCACTTTCCAAATACCATAATATGCATCTGCTATATACAAAGCACCACTCTTTTCATCAATATAAAAACCTAGAGGTCTACCACAAATATGTTCTTGTATCAGGCCAGCTAAAACAAATTATTAAAGTGAAACTTTTATTACATCGTCTCAAACTTTTTGGTCTGTGTAGCGCATGTCGCGTGTATCGCGGCTGCCGAGTAGGTATACTTACTCGGCAGCCGACCGTCACGCGACATGCGCTACACAAAGCAGTGTTCGGAACCGTTCGAACAGTTTCACTTTTACCGTGGTTTCATAAAACCACACAACATTTTTTATGATAGAAATTAAATTTTAAACTATTTATACATAAAAGTACCTACTTTTTAGTTATGTTATACAACTCAAACACATTGTATTATTATATTATAATAAATAAATATACTTACTGCAAGGTTTACCAATTTTAGTAACAAATGTTACATGGCCACCTGGCGAAAGTTTTACTATTTCCCCCGTGGCTAAAGAGGTGTAAAGTTCATTTTTCCATATTTGAAATGCTTCTGGGCCCAATATTTTACCTTCATACAACTTTTGAATATTGTTTAGAGCATCATTTGGTGCTAAAGCTCCAATTCTTTCCTGTTCCGGTGCTAATCTACAAAAAAGAGTACATGTAGACAATTTTTTATGGGTGGGTTAACGGTATTTAAGATTCAGGCTATGTGCAGGTTTAACTTACTGGATGTGTGAAAACTTAGTGTATGGTGGTAAATTCGGTATTAGAACTATAAAAGTTAACACTAGTGTTAAATATATAATAAATTTAAAGCTTCTTTTAAAAATACCATATATAAACCCCATTATGGAGTTTAATTTTAACTAATTTACACGAGCCGGTGGCGGTAAGTGAAAAAACAACTCTGTGAAACAACTTTTCAAAAGTTCAATGATCGGTCACCTTTGTAAATTGGAATTTGTCTTTGACTTCAAATCCGTACAAATTGACATGACAAGACGCTTACAAGACGTGACAAGATGACGTTTACCTATGACGTTTACTTTGATTAATCAATGTGATCATAATATTAGAAAACCATAAAAAAACTAACAAAGAATAAATAGATATTAAACTTCTGCAATTCTTAAGTGATTCTATTGTATATTATTGAGTATCTAATATTTTATTATTAAAATTAAATATTGCCATGTAATAATTATAGATTATAGAATTTTGACACTGACAGAAAGTGGTGGAATTGGCCATAGACTACTTTGTCAATCTCTTTTTTCGGTGAAGTTCGCCATTTTGAACGTGTTTTGCGCGTATGCTCGCTCGAAACTCAAATAATTAAAAATGGGTCACGAAAATATATGGTATTCTCACCCCCGTAAATACGGACAAGGATCACGGTCATGGTAAGTTATGTTTTATTCTCTTGAGCGGTCCCTTAAAATAGTATAAACTATCCACCTAAAATATGGTTAGAACACGTGTTTCATTCAAAACTAATTGCTTTCAGCCGCGCCTGCTCCAACAGACACGGTCTTATCCGCAAATATGGACTGAACATTTGCCGACAATGTTTCAGGGAGTACGCTCACGACATAGGATTCAAGAAGGTAAGGATTGTCATTCTGTTTAGAGTAGATGTTTGAAGATAACCATTTAAATAACTGCTGTCCACATATCTACATACATATGAATGAATTCAGTAGATTATATCAACTTATAAGATATAATAACTAATTCAAATAACATTTGTTGTATTATCTATCTTATAATTATTTTAATTATATCTATCTTATTAATTTTCTGAGTTTATACATTCAAAATGTGACTAATAACATTCAAAAATTAACTTTATTATTTTTATTCATATTAGATACTTGGTCAACTTTTTAGCTGCTAAAAATTATTTGTTTAGATTCATACATATTAAATACAGTATAATGGAAATAAATTAGGAGGGAAAAGATAAAATAGTTGAAAGAGAATGTATTTGTTATTGTCTGAAACATAGGCAATGTGTATTTTGGGCTAAAACTAACTATTTTTATATATTTAACAACAATATTTTATAATTTATAAGTTAGTGATGAATAATAATATAGTTATTCCCTGTTAATTATTTTTTTGACATCTGTTTAAAGTGTTTCTAATTGTTGTTTTTATTTGTTTCAGCTGGACTAAATGTTTGGAGATTAGGTTAATAAATTCTAAAACCCATTTTGTGTTTAATTTTTCAACATCTCCATAACAAAATAGAGGTAAAAAGAGCCATCAGCCAATTGATTTAAATTGATAATGTTGATTCCTTTCCTTTGGAAATCAGTAAATATGTAAATAAAATTGCTATTGTAATTGTAAATAAATTTTATATTTTGTGCTAATGCAGTTTATCCCAGCATTGCGAACATAGATATTGAAGGCAGACGGTATAATTTTATTTCATCTATGTTAAATATAGATATAAACATTGAAAATAAGGGACAAGTAAAACACTTTTATTCAATACTTAGATACAGAGTTGAGAGTGATAAGTGATTTTGCAATAGCCCTTAGAAGGAAGGTACTGTTAACCTTTTGACCGCCAGAGCAAAAACGCATCGCCGTGCCCTCCACGCCAAGCCACAAATTCAATGAGATAACCTTGAAAATAGTAGGGATTCCAAAATGTTATCGATAAACATAATAATTCACGTCTGAATATTTGAATAAACAGCTTATAACACAAAAATAATATTTATTTAACCTCATCTCCTACTGTAAAAACTTAAGACCACATTTATAGCAACTATCAACAAAAAAAATCAACCTTTTGAGATACAAAAATACATATAAAATTGCAGCAAGTTACAGCACTATTCTCTATCAGTTACGCCCCATTGGCATGTATACATGCCAATGGCGCGGGCAACCATCCTTTTTTTTATAATCTCTCGCTTCTGATTAGGGATGTGTAGCTGTATATTATTATAACTTATCGAGTTTATTTATTAAGTTTATATGAACTATAGGTATTATTGTGGAGTGTTTATTTGTAAATATCAAAACAACTATTACCTTTAAATAAAGGGAATTGCATTAAAACTACATATTTATTTTCCAATCATTTAGTTTAATACTTGAGTTATTACAAATACTAATTATATGTAGGTACCTATTTAGGTCAATTACCATATTTTGATATGACATAGCGACAATTTGTATCATAAAAATATTCTAATAAAGGCACTGGTTAGACTTATTAGGTAATAAATTTTGAAAACTGCTCACTCACTCGCCCGCTACTCGATAAAATATTTTTACAACTTTCCGCACTTAACAACACGGCACGCGCTTACGACGTCACCCTCAGACGTCACCAGTCCGACATCTATTCATGTCAATGGCGCAGAAGGGATTGCATATCGATACTGTGCTAGGGATGCGCATGATTGGCGAAAAGGAAAATATTCAAATCAACAATATCCACAATATAGACAATATGGTATTATACCAAAGAATGTAGTATTTACCTTTTTTCTCAGTGACTAAGCTTATATATTTTTTTTTGTAGTTATTACAAAAATTAAGCGAATTAGAGTAATTTCGCTGAAATTTTAATGAAGTTACTTGAATATTACACTACATCACTAGTAGGCACGTATACATGTCATTGGCGCGAGAGAACATGCTTTTTTAGCCATTAATTAAGTTATTTTTTGTCATCAAATATTTGAATAACTACTTGGCAATTTTGTTTACTGTGTACAATTATGTAATAACTGGGGATTCAGTTCATAAACTGTATAAATAAAACACGTAAAAGTAAAGGTTTAATATGTTTATTTTGTATTTATCTATGATCTGTTTCTTGGCATGTATAGGTGTCGTTGGCGCACAGGGCACGATTGCGCATGACATCTATAGATGTCATTGGCGTTCAAAAGGTTAATACTGAAGAAAATTGTACTAATAAATCATGACAGGTAATTTACTTTGAAAAGAAAGAACTGCATTCAATGTGTTTTGAAATTAGCTTGTAACCACACTTGGAAATTGAAATATCTGTTAATATTGCACCTGTTCATTGAATGCATCTTAACGGCTAAGTATGAAATCTGTAACAAACTTGATGAAAGGAAATCTATGATGCTTTAAAACTACTACCTATTGGCCTCGTAAAAAACCCACATAGTTTCCGTTCCCAAGGGATTTTCGAAATAACAACTATCCTATGTTACCATAATATTGTGTGTCAAATTTCATAAACATAGGTTCAGCACATAGAAATCTAAATAACAAGACACATAGAAGTGCTGTAATGTCATAATTCGTATGAAAACCGCTGTCGCCAAAATCAACACATTCAAACCGATAGCTAAACAGTACACACAAGTAAACTATGGCTTTTATTGGACAGCTTGATTTTAGTGAAAACTAACTTATCTATTAAATTAAGCTTTTGAATATGTATCCTAACGCACGAATTTACGGTTTATTTTAGAATAACATCCCTAAGTATATGAGACTTTTTGCTCCAATACGAACAAACGTGATAGGATAAGAATGGTCGACTGTGTCATTCATTGTTATTTCGATTACTATGGTGACACTCGTAATACTTGTAAATATTCTATAATTTTAAGGAAAAACGGCATTATTTCTAAAAAATATATTTTCCGATGAAATATTATTCCTTTATAAGTATAATTACAACTTGTGGAAGAATTTCCGCAATGGGAATTGCTGAAACACACCATGTATACACTCATACGTCTCCAGAGCAGGCAGAGCAACTGAACAGTGACGAATGCACTGGTGATGTGCAAATCACCTGAGTGGCGACAAGGTCACGCACGCTTACGACTTCTAGTGTCTTGTTATTTAGATTTCTATGGTTCAGCAGTTTTTGTGTGAAGGAGTAACAACATACTTTTCGCTTTTATAATATTAGTAGGATGTTTTGAATTAAAATCATTTGATTGCCCATTGATCAATATTAATTCGTACTGGATTTGATATTTTGCCTTTTTTGTGAGGGTATCATAATATTATAACCCAGTATACATATTTTGCATGTACATACTTACGTACCAAACAGTACCTAAGAAACGTAAGTCAGTCGGTTTTTTGGAAATACGGAATAGACTTTATTCATGTCGTAATATAAGCAAAAAAAACAACTGTATATTTTAATAACATTTTAATTTCGAAAGTACAAAAATATCACATATTTGAATAATTTACATATAATTTCTTAATCTATACACGTTTTATGACTAACTCTATCCTGTACTTCTTATCCGAATCTCTGAAACAAACAAAAAAAGATTTAAATTGGGAATCATACAGGTACATATATTGATCAATAAGTAGGTATACACTTCTGTATATTTTTGTTCTTGCAAATTACTTGACTACTAAATAAAGCGTTCCGATAAAAAGTCTAAAATCTATGCTATGTTCTTTCTCAGGTTTCAATCTATCTCTGTACTAAATTTCTTCTAAAACGGTTCAGTGGTTTAAGTATGAAGAAGAGACAGACAGAGTAAGAGGTTACTTCGCATATTTTATAATACATATTAGTTAAGTAGGAGTAGGATTATAAGTTTTATAGATATTCATTACCTGAGCCGCACCAGCTAATAATGACAAGAAACTACGCTGTGGGGGTCGACAATGCTTCTTGCCACCTTCTGCACAGCACAAGTTAGGGAAGCAGTCCACGCTAGATTGACACTTCTGAGGAAACGAGTCGAATTGCGGCGGTGGTGAGCATTGAAGGTAAGACTCCAACATTCTTATTGCTGGAAAAAAAAAGAAAGTCACCATCAAGTAGAAATAGACAGTAAAAGTGCTGGAGCCAACGTCCAGCATATTATGTAGCAGCCTTCAATAAATTGTACACTAAGTAAGATATGTAGTTTTCCTCGCATCTATCAGAATTATAGAATCTAAAGAGAGTTCTCCATTGCTGCAGTTGTGCCTATTTATTTGAATTTAAATAAATTCACTATAATTTAAACGACACAATTCATTAAATGGAGCGCGGTTATCGGTTATCACTACATAGTATAAAACAAAGTCGCTTTCCCTGTCCCTATGTCCCTATGTCCTTATATCCCTATGTCCCTTTGTACGCTTAAATCTTTGAAACTACGCAACGGATTTTTATGCGGTTTTTTTAAATAGATAGAGTGATTCAAGAGGAAGGTTTATATGTATAAAAACATCCATTAAATAGTGGAGAAGTACTGTTATTTTTGAGGTTTCTAATGTGATGTCGTAAATAATTACATTTTTTTCCGCTTATATTGCAAACGCAGGCTGAACCCTACGAGTTTTATCAAAATAATGTACTAAGTATTGTACACATTGAAAAGGTCTACAGAAAAGTCCGCGATGGTATATGTCTATCTCTTATGGATAACCCACAATAACTTTTTTTTGTCATTTACTTTTTACGACAAATAATGGATAATTTTCGAAGCGATTTTAACCAATACAGCATTAATCCTTAACCAATTAAATACCTTGAATACATTGTTCATTTAATATAGATCTATATGGTCCTTTACACCGTATGATAAGTGAATATTTTCGAAGATATTACAGATTTAAAAATTGCGGAACGTAGCGTTTGCGGCGGTACCGGCCGGCCGTCATATTGCACCCGTGCGAAGCCGGGGCGGGTCGCTAGCAATATTATAAATGCAAAAGTAACTCTGTCTGTCTGTCTGTTACTCAATCACGCCTTAACTACTGAACCAATTTGCATGAAATTTGGTATAGAGATATTTTGATACCCGAGAAAGGACATAGGATAGGTTTTATCCCGGAAATCCTACGGGAACGGGTTTTTCTTTGAAAACGCGGGCGAAGCCGCGGGCGGAAAGCTAGTCATGTCAATAAGTTAATTACATATGTAGCGAGAGAAGTAGAGTTTCTATAGTTTTTGGTGAGAATAGGTGGTACAATGCATAATCAGAGAGATTTTAAAAATAAACGTGAAAATGGCCCTCAATTCATTGTCGTCTTGAACTTTAGTAACCCTGACCATAACTAGTACACAATTCGACACTGTTTTTTAGATCTGTGGTTTTTTACGTGGGTAGGTACAAAATTAAAAAAAAAGTAACAAGGTTTCTGATCCATTATATTATATATATTATCCAGCTTACTTAACATAGATCGGTAACAGGTCTACATTATTATAGAAAATGGTTCTCTTTCCTATAAAGAAGCAGAGGTTTCCAAATTAAAATAGGGACATAGACCGTACGTATTTGAACGGATATTCCCACTAAATTATTATCTGTGCACGTACCCAACTGCAAGTACACAGAAAAATTCTTTCGTTAAACTTTCATTTAAACCAAATTTAATTAAATAATATAAAGGCAACTAAAAACCTACGCAGTTGTTACATAACTTGTATTACGGAAGCCGTTACGAATGTATTATTTAATTCTTTAAATTGCGTCTAATCCACTTTTATGTATTTTGTAATTTGTTTGTGTGTAACCTTACTCGGGGATTCCCTAGAGGCTAGAGTTCTACTGTTCTACAAGATTTTTCCTGCTATGAAAAAAATATACTAACGAGCCTCTATCCTATTGGCCACTGGAACAAGGTCGAGGCGAGCTCGTGCCGTGCGGCAGTAGGAGCGGGTGCCGTCGGGGCAGCACACGCGCGGCCAGCAGTCAGCGTCCGTCTTGCATGATTGTACTTCGAACAGCAGCTCGCCCAGCGGCGTGGCGGGACATTCACGTGGAATGACGCCCAGGATAGCTGATTATTGAGAAACTTAAATTAATTGTAACGATTATTTTGAAATTAGAGATTAACTGCCAATAATAATTCTTGTTCCTACATATTATTATTGTATTAACTAATTTGTTTAAATTGATGAAAAAGTTAATAGAATAAAATTAAAATGAAAATAATAAACCCAATGCCCAGTACCTACTACCTAGTTATATATCATGAACAGGAAACGTCAAATAAATTATTGCTGAATATAGTTATTAAGCACAGATTCTGTTAGCAAGTGGTTAGCAATATGAATTAATTAATTTGAAAGTGATATAATTGTATGCATACGCGGAAGACAATTTGGACATTATTTCGAGATTAACGTGTTTGGACGTTTATTGTTAAGTAATAAAATTATATCATACGCTGGTGTGATTGTTCCTTGACAGTAGGTCGTGGGGCTGGCACGCCTTTCACGCATTGCCCTTGGCAGCACACCTGGTCGGGCCCGCTGCTGGCGCGGCATTGCGAGTTGTTCTCACAAAGGAGTGGAAACAGCACTGTTGGTATTGACTTTGGGCACACGTACTTTTGGCTTTTGCCTGTAAAAATTGTTTAATGTAGAATCATGTATGTATTAGGTAATTAGCAAAGACATACAGATTACAGTATAGGCAGCTGAAATCTTTAAGTTGTTCCATTTCGGTTATGAAATAGAGATTTATAGCTCTATTGATAAGTTGTGTAACGATTAAGAAGCAGACATTAAGGAAACTAAGACCACACTATGTACCTACTTAGGTACTATATCAAGAGACCTTTTGCGTTAAAAATATAATATAGGAAAATAACAAAATCAAGACACCATTAGTTACCTAATTTAGCTGGAGCGCTACTCTTAGGTGTTGTTTGGATGGGTAATATCTGCAGGAACGGTCTCGGTGGCTCCGTCGAAGTCGTCGTGGGCTTCGGCGTCGTAGTCGTGGTAGTGGTGGTTGAACTGGTGGTACTTGGAGTTGTTGTAGTGGTAGTAGTGGTTGTTGTTGTTGTGCTAGTGGTGGTGCTAGTGCTTGTGCTGGTGCTCAACTCGAGTACACTCGCCTCGGTGCTTCTAAAATATTACATTACGATTGATGTCCGAACTACGAAAGCGCTATAGTGATAAGCGGTGCTTCTAACAACTTCTAAACTAATGCATTCCAAAATTTGATAATAATGATATCATCTACCTACTTAGTTACTACCATTACTACTATAACTATTCTAAGAAAATGTCTCTGTTTTTAATATATTTAAACTTCTTGCAAAAGGTAATACGAGTGAAACTCTAAATAAATATTATGACAAGGTCTATTAATACGGTCATTCAGTGAAAACCTACGGCTTCAGCTGCTAAACTTGTTATGTGGTTAGGTACCTATTTCGTTTATCTAAAAGTAAAGCAAACTTTAAAATCTTAACTAGTTATGTCTATTTCCATTTACAACTTATAGTTTTTTAAATTCGTTTTCGATATAAGTAAAAAAATGTCTTTCATTAAAATTTATTATATAAATGTAGGTCTACTTACACAATTAGCATCTCTATTGAAATCATAAACTAATTAGGCGATTATTGCAAGCTTCACACAAATTACCTAAATGTGACACAAATTGAATACAAAGTTAGTCTTCGTAAAATAAGAGGCAATTTAATGGTATGCGTAATTGGTACAATATTGGTTGAATTCTAAGGTTTAATTAGAATCATAATAAAATTAAAAAAATTAACTACAACTTAGTTAAGAAATTAGCTAGGTCCGGTGGTGAATGGCCTTAACCTGAACCCTGGCCACTCACTTTTAAAACTGGCAAATTGCTGTATAATTTTAGGACCCGGTGATTATTTGATCATTTAATATGTATATTACTTTTAGATAAACAGCTTGTAAGTTGATATAATTGAAATAAATTACAACTTAATTGGTGTAAGTGAGGCTATACCTATAGGTAGGTACATAATATTAGTTAAGTAACTACCTATATAAAATAAGAAAACTATCCTATAAAGTGTAGAAGCTGCAGGTGAAGCCGCAAGAACAACCAACATTGCGAGGATATCCTAGCAATTTTGTTTTTTAAGTGATCTCATGGAATGATGAAATCTAACTACAAGCAGAGTAAGATATAAAGAAAAAACAAGTAACTAAAATGAAACTAACATATTGAATACGACAAAAACGTACTTCAGTATACTAAATATTCTTCTGTAGATGAATTAAAAGATATTAAGTATAATTATTTCATAAATTGGTAAACACTAAACAGATTTGTTATACATATACAGGGTGTCCCACTGTTGGTATACTAAGCTCAAAGGAGGTTATAGTTTTGCATACGCTGAGTACGTAAAAAATACTAATAAAATTCCAGACGCATTTTTTTCCAACTTTGCTACCCGCATGTCAGGTATCGTTTAAGATTATGTTTTCATAGACAAAATGCTCACATTAGAGAAGCGGTATATGCCGGCTGCGCGAAGCTAGAGAAGAAAACATGGATTTTCAGGAAAAATTTAGCAAAAAAATTTTGACGTAAATTTGTTGTTTAAGTATTTTTTACGTGATCAGTGTATGCATAACTACAAGGCCCTTCGCGCTTAGTATACCAATAGTGGGACACCCTGTATATAAACCTCACCGTAACTTAGCGGCGCCTGGTACGCCCTTTGTACAGAACCCCTTACAGCAAAGCTGTTGTGCTCCCATGAGACTACATTCCGTGTGCTTTTTGCAAGGCAATGGGAAGAGATCCAACCATCCGCTACTTGTGCGCACCTTCGGACATTGTAGTGATTGGGAGTGACCTGAATAAAAATGAATCATTTAATGTTATGGTAATATCTTAAACCAACATTTCTATTGTGTATAAATAGTCTAATATACTTATTATTAATTATAGTTACTACATAGAAACTAACCGAAACTTTTGGGTTGGGTATAGTACTCTCGTTTAGGAATTGACTTTGAGACCTTCGTTGTTGATTTAAATGCAGCTCCAGTGCGGTCGATAGTAATCGGATACAGCAAGCAATCCGATCGCTTGTAAGTTAGTCGACATTAGGGATGTGAATTCCTGTACCCATGTTTAAAATAATTATAAATATTTAGGTATGTATATAAATAACAATAAGGTTTTGTCTCTTCCAGTAGCTTATTTTACTTATTTCCTTACCTAAATTAAATAACAACACGTAAGTCGTGACTCAATTACACTTTTAATTTGATAAGTTGATAACGCTTACGATTAGGTGCTTACATTCTTTTTTCTTTTCGGATAATTTTAAGCATTGGTTGTAGGTAAGATTACGTACCTACCTTGTATTGCAATATTTACGTAATGTTCTGTTTAAAATTTAGGTAACACAACGCATACGTTTAAGTTGAAAACATAAAAGTACATCCGTCCGGTACAGTTATGTGGTTAAGATAATATTTAGACCGCGTCTATATTAATTCATTGTTTTCAAAATCTGATCAACCACTCAAATCTACTTCCTCGAATAAGATCAGAAAATTAAGGAGAAATGGAAATATATTCATATATTTTAGTAAAAATTTAAAATATCAATAGTTACATATTATTAATGCGGACCAGAAAAAAAATTGAAAAAGAAGGCTGACCTTAATACCTAACTATTCAGTCTATAAAGAATAAGAAGCAGTGAAACAGATGGAAATTTCATTAATCTATATGTACTAATATTATAAAGCTAAAGAGTGTTTGTTTGAACGCACTAATCTCAGGAAAAACTGGTCCGATTTGAAATTTTTTTCCGGTGTTAGATAGCTCATTAATATATGAATAAATACCTAGGCTATAAATAATATATCATCACTAAGACCAACAGGAGCGGAGCCACGCGGGTGAAACCGCGCGTCACAGCTAGTAATTATTAATAATGCTAATTTTCTTACCCGACAGAGAAGAATAGAATAAGTAGGTATTACCGTAGACAAACATGTTGAAGGCAAGTAAGAAAAAAAAATTATTGAACGATATTTTATAAGGTCTCCTTCGACACGTGTCAAGTAGGTATTAAGAGTTGTATAAAATATATTAAGTACCTACATACAGATCCAATTTTTTCCTGATGCTTCCGTTAAAAGTTGGGTTATTAAAGGTCAAAATAATAGAGTACCTACCTTACTACTTACTACCTATAAGCTCACAAGCTCTACAAGATGACATAGTACAAGTATATAACTTTATGGTTTCCTAACACAATGATATTACGTAATAAAAGAAATTAATAAATACGTCATAGTTGACACAAAAATGATTTATTTAAGTTTGATAAGAGTTTGAATATTGACATCTCCAACAAACGAAATCTTCTTACTTGAAGAGAGAATTCACACAAATCAGTTTTGCCCTTAGGTGAATTAATCATGGTTATCACAAATGACATCCAATTGCCTGAATTTAAAACCCTCACCGTTCCAGAGGTAAATTTATCAACACCAACATTAATGGCTGCTGCTCCATATCTTGGCAAGGATTGCGAAGCTATCAACAACGAGTTTATGCTATGTCGGTTTGAGTCTCGGGATCCTAGAGTTTGTGTAGACCTAGGTAAACTGGTGACTTCATGTACACTACAATTCTTTAAAAAAGTAAAGAATAATTGTAAGCACGAATTTAATCAATATGCCCAGTGTATAGATAAAAGTTCTGGGGATTTTTCGTTCTCGGTTTGTCGAAAAACGCAAGCCGTATTTGACAAATGCATGGATGAGAAGTTATGTATGAAAAGACCCGATTTTGGATACTTTTGTCGTGCTCGGGTACATAAGAGCCGTGTTGCACCTCCACCACCGGAGCCCTGCCCTTGCCACTCGAAGGTGCCGGATCCGACACCGTCTCTACCTGACTGTAAACCACGCCCTCCACCACGCTTCGGATCCCGAAACTTTTGGATGACTGAGTGATGATTTATTTTCAATTTAATTAATTTAGGTATTTTTGTTTTGTATTTTTGTTATTAATAAAAATTATTATTTATTTAAAACTTCAAATTATACCTATGCATATGAATTGTACACAGTGAAAGAGTACAATAAAACCAAGATTTATGTTTGAAAGTGTTATGTAGACATTATTTTATTATTATACTTACTGCGAGTAGTAGATAATAGAATGTATAATACGATGCAATATTGTGCTATTATAGTATTAATGTAAATGTAAGTTTAACAGGGTTTTTATTATATAAACTTATTTTTACTAAGACTTAATTACAAATAATACATACAATGAAAATCTATAGGTAGGTCCGTATAATAAAAGATGTAGAGTTTTTTCTTAGAAACTACTGGTCGAATTTCAAAAATTCGAGATTCGGAATAAAACAGAGTCGATTTCGCTCTGTCCGTCGTTATAAAGTTTTTTTTGTGTGGTGTCTCGATGTTAGCCTGCAGAAGGGCTTCTACATCTTAACGCGGACGCGTGTTTAAGATGTAGAAGACCTTAGAAGATGCCCGAAGGTTCACCCTGGTAGCGACATGCGCAAGGGCGTCCCCCCTTGACGGGGATCTCAAACCTCGGCTTGGGCTGTCGCTTGAGTGGAGGAGGACGGAAGGGGGACCAGTCGGACGGGGTCATCACCTATTTTGCTTAAATCTTTAAAACTAATTTGTTAAGTTTTAGATAAAGCATACGAAGCCGCGGGCGGAATACGATATGTATTACCATATTACAAAATAAAAATTATGTATTATATATATATTTTTAGTTTATAAAAATAGGTATCTAAGAGTACGATAAATTATTTTTAACATATTATTATCTACCTACATTTAGTTACTACTGAATACTGATATTGCAAAAATGAAAGGTTTTAGAAGGAAATTTCATTGAAGGATAAGGAGGTGAGGTCACTATTAGGTACGGTAATCTTCGAAATATGTTGTAAGGGTAACTACTTACTAAACATACTAAACATTATTTTTTTGCATTTAGTTTTTTAATTATTCACACATTGAATGAATATAGCATTTCCCTAGCTATATTCATTCGTAAACTAAATATGTTTTTAATCTAATTTTAGATTTTCATAATGCTCTCTATTAGATAGGGCAGGAAAATCGTCACATGATATCTCTGTCGGTGATACTGATTTTTTACGAGACGTTAAGAACTCAAGATCAATTGAATTACGTAATTGTTTGTAGGCTTAGTTTTGTCTTATTTTACTAGATACTTAAATTATGATATCATTTCACATAAAAATAATTATAGCCTATAATAATTAATCTTATGAATTATGTGCATATTTATATAAGGTATTACCATAGGTATTACCTATTTAATCCATTTCAATTGTTGAAATAAATTATTATAACCTAAAGGTATAGGCTATAGATATAAGCTTCTTGGCTATAACCAATTATAATCTGCAGCTGCAAGCTGCAGGTTCTGTAGACTGTAGGTTTAACAAATCTCAACACGAATAATAATAAACATACCCATCTCTCTATACTTATAATAACATTTACCTACATAATGGTAGCCTACATCTTATATGACCTACCATTGGTAGGTCATATATGATTCTAGAATTTTCTCCCTCCGATTCAAGGAACTCTAAAATCAAAACTGAATGAGTTATTGTATAAAAAGACAAAAATTTTGGCAAAAAATATACAGGATGTCCCACTATTGGTATACTAAGCGCGAAGGGACTTGTAGTTTTGCATACACTGATCACATAAAAAATACGTAAACAACAAAATTACGCCAAAATGTTTTTGCAAAAATTTTCCTTAAAACTCATGTTTTCCTCTCTAGCTTCGCACAGCCGGCATATAACGCTTTGTTTATGTGAGCATTTTGTCAATAAAAACATAATCTTAAACGATAGCTCATGTGCGGGTCGCAAAATTGGACGGGTTGCTTGTTAGGGGTGTACACATAGAGTTTTAAGAATTCATCTACATATTTTAATAAAAAATGGGTCGGGAATTTTATAAGTATTTTTTACGTACTCAGCATATGCAAAACTATAACCTCAGCCGAGCTTAGTATACCGACAGTGGGACACCCTGTATATTTAATAACATTAAAACCTGCAAAATTTTGTGTTTATTGAATTAAGACATCTCTTTCTTATCTATTATCAAACATTTAGGTATGATGTAAACGATCGCAGTCATTAGAAATTTGAATATGGGCTAATTTACCAAGAAAGGCATAAAAAGTAGACTATGAATCTTTCGTAAGAGTAAATAAAGTAAATACACTAAGAAGGTAATAGAGACTATACCAATGCTGAAACCATCCACTCAAATGATTTACCTAATTATTTATGCATTACAGTATGCATCATGCTAGACACAATATAAATGTTTAGTACCTAGGTACCTAATATGTAATGATGGACTAGGTACAACTTACAATCTGTGCAAGTAGTTACCTACTTATTCTATATGTAGGTAGATATGCGTAAAATTTTATGGTATCGCATTAAACTTTCATATGGAAGCTTTTATAAGATTTCATCAATCCTTGCTCTTGAAAGCACTTTATATAACCAAAATAACCCAGATCCGGGACAAAATGTCACAAGCAGTCACCTACATATAAGTTGATTGGTATTGCGCACTTGATAACCAGTAGCCACCAAAGACTGGTGATTATTACATCTACACCAAGAAACAGGAAAACTTGTAGAAGTAAAATCGAAAGTACCTATTTAACCAAATGGAAAGTTACTTATTGCAGAATTATTATGTTACTATTTATGATGTAAGTCAAATGTAGGTTTTGAGTATGGTACCTATATACCTATATTTTTGTAAAAAATAATGTAAGTAATGATTGCAATTTTTTGATATTGTCGAAACAAGAATATTCGAAATAAGTAAGTTGACATTTTTTTTGGAGGACGAGCTAACTTTCTATCATCAGTGAATTTAAAAAATGCATAGTTACGTAATTTAACTACGAATATAAATTATATAATAATAATTATATATGTATATTTATTGAAATGTACATACCTAGGGTGTCCCACTATTGGTATACTAAGCGCGAAGAGACTTGTAGTTTAGCATACACTGTTCACGTAAAAAATACTTAAACAACAAAATTAACTACGTCAAAAATGTTTTGCTAAATTTTTCCTGAAAATCCATGTTTTCTTCTTTAGCTTCTCAGTAAGAAATAATCGCACAATAATTTTATCGTTTTTAAAACGCTTTTATTACAAGCGTCACCTGTAAACCTATGTTTGTATGTACCGTCAAATGTGGCTACTTGACCTTTACTTGGCAACTTGACCACACCCTCCGTTTAACAACAAAATATCAAATTTTGTAGAATTGAAAGCAAATTGACCTAACGTATCGATGTTGGTAGGTTTTTAAAATATTAATTGGCAACATATTTTAATTTTAAAGCGGTAACGCTGTTGGTTCTCGCAATATAACGTATCGAAGTGTGACTGTGACTAAGGATCTTTTGCCGGTGTCAGTATTATTATGTTTGTAGAGCTTAAACTGCACATCTCAGGTGAGTACAGTTTTGATATGTTGTGTAATAAACCCTAGAGATTGATT